>JARHVA010000600.1:3387500-3485000 GCA_037957365.1 Torreya grandis | reverse complement strand
AATTAGTTAATTGGGGTAATTAATGGTGTGATTTGGACCAAATTGATCCCTATAAACCTAATTCTTAGTGTAAATGATGTTTAATGTAGCTCAAATGATTGGTTTAAAATTTTATGATTTAGGTTTTAGGGTTTTTAGGGCTTGGGGTTTAAGGATTAGGGTTTAGGTTTGAGGGTATAAGGTCCAAGAGATCAAGATTTTAGTGTTAAGGGTTTAGTTTAGGGGTGTTTGTGCATATATCTAATACCATGTACATACTTTTGCTAGCACTAAAAAAATAGAAAAAAACATGTATGCACAATGTCATTTTTTTACGTTAAGAGTTTTATCCCCTGTGTGTTCTAATTTATTTTGTTCTACATCTTGTAGGTCTAGTTTTTATAGATTTGATATATGTCCCCTCCCTCAAAATTAGAACAAATTTGTTTACTCATGGTTGAATAAAGAGTGTATGTCTATTGTTTAATAATTATATCATTATCCCTACTTGGTAGTACACATCAATTAGGTCTGTTTCTTAATAACTGGATTATTATTCCCACCCTCAAAAGTTGACAACTTTGTGCATTCATGGGTGATGTATTTCATTATATAAAGAAGTTAAAAGTGTTAAATGCTAGAGGAATTAAAAGTGCAGAGAGAAAATAAAAGGTAATGAATGCAAAAACTTCATGCAAGTATGTTTACTACCCATAGTTAATTGAATGTCACAAATAATGATGAAATAAACAATGATAGTATACCAAATTGTAAAAGTATAAATGCCAATTATGATAGTATACCAAATTATAATGCAAGTCCACATTCAAATTTTATGGTTTTTAATTTTGGTGATGATGATAGTATGCACAATGATGTAAATTGCATGGAAACACTGATTGGTGAAAGTAAAAATCAAGAAAACAATATGGGAACACCATCGAATGAAAAATTACTAATGAATAAAATAATATGGAAACACCAAATCAATAAAATTTGCCACTAAGAACACCTCTTATGATTTTGAAAAGAAGACCCATGTATTTTATTGAAATCAATGAAAACATTTTTAAACCAATGCCTAAAAAAATGTACGAGCACCATATGAGAAGAAAGTTGAAAGAATTTGAGACTTGTACTTTGAAAAATTAAACTAAACTCAAAAATACAAATTGTTTGTTATATTGATGAAAGAGATTAATATGAGACATAAAATGAAAACCCTAGGACTAATAACATCTTATATTGATGGTGTAAACAAGATAATTATTTAAAATTTTCATAATGCATACGATCAAGTAGGTGTGAATAAATGCACCAAAGATGGTAATGATGCTTGACACATTATTATAACTTTTTTGTTAAATAAATAATAAAGGATTGATTAGATAAACAAGTTGGGCATTGCACATAAATAGAAAAACACTATTGAAATCAATTGGGATACATAGAATACTTGATGTTATTGGTAACAATGACTTATGGGCATTTTATGGTAGACTCCTACATCCTAATTTTTTTGGATATGAATCAAACACAATTGTACTCTAAATTTGTTAAAAAATATCCATAGATTTATATTAATCAAATATATTTTGAAATGGCCAAACCATTTTATGTGAAAATCAACCACACACGCACTACTTGTTGTAGGAAACATGTTAAATTTTTGATGCATTGTGAAATTTTTCGTCATGTTTATTGTACTTTGCATACTGACAACATTTTTCAAGAGTGTGGAGTGGAAGCCCCACCAAAATCAATAAGGGAATTTATTCTAACCAATTTTTGTTAAAGACCATATGGATAATTTTTTTATAGCATGACATGTTTAGATGTAACTTACAACATTTGTGGTGGATTTCCAAAATTTAAAAATTGTACCCATGAGGAGATTACACATGGAATTGGATAAGAATTGGTTGGTTTTGGTAAATATAAGTCTATGACATATAAATTAAAAGATGGAAAGGAATATAAAATGTGTGAGTTTGTTATATAATAAATACCTATTTCCAAATTTATGGACAAATTCAAAAAAGAAATTGTATACAAGTATTGAATGTGCACACACAAAGATCAATGGATAGATGAAAAATTTAAGTTAAGAAAGGACATATTCCTACTTGGTACTATTATTTTAGTAGTTGAATTTGTAGATAATTACACATTTCAACCATAAAGAGAGGTTCAATCATAATACTAAAATTTAGTACAAGTTTCCCTTATTGTGCATATATCATTCATGCATTCACCTGATAGTATAGAGCATGATCAAAAAATATTAAGGGAGAACTAATTGTATGTCCATGATGATCAAACACATTCTTTAGATTATATTTTGTTTTTAGATTATTTATGGTAGTTTGAGTGAAAGGAACATTACTTTCCATCAACATTATATTTGGTCAAATAATTACACATCATAATTTAAGAATGCATGGGTGTTCTACTAACTGAGCAGGATGCATGTGACCACCAGCATATAACATATTTAGAGTTTCACTAAAGTAGGTCATGCAAAAAAGGGACATGGTGGTGTAGGAGGATGTTTCATAAGAGAAATTGTAAAATAAGAGTTAAAGTTTGAAGAGGTTACTAATTTGATAGATGTAAAAAACATAGTTGAATGGTGTAATTAAAATATGGGCCATGGTGCTCAACAAAAACCCACTATTTGTAGATATTTTTGGCTGATAGAGGATGAACAATTGGTAAACTATAAATATTTTATGATGGTAATAATATCAAGTGAGTTACACTCATTTCATAGCTCAAACACAGGTTCTTGGATGGTTCATACAAGGAACATGACATGATTTTATTTTACATGTATTAAATTTATTTGAAATAGTGTGAGTCACAAGAATGGGTAGATGAATGGAGTTGTAGGACTCTAGTTCTAATTGACACTTATCAAGTTCCACCAACATTACAAATTATAGACATGACATCATCACATGACTTTGACTTTGTATTTGATGTAGTAAAACTAGGTACCGTATATTTAACATGTGTTCCATGTACTAACATTGGTAAATATATCAACATATCATGTTTTGATTTGTGATGTAGGGAATGTTTATGTAGTTATTCCAAATGAAAATAATGAGAAGGGGAAAAACAACTACTTATGCCAGTATGTAGAGGAAAAATAAAAATTGGCTTATGCAATCACAGATGGGAAAACATTCACTATTTCATTGGGTCTATGGTAGTTAATAGAACATGGGTTTGATGTTATCCTATCAAAAATTCAAATGTATGGTTTTTTGAAGACTATAAAGTACATAGAAATATACTCCATTATTCAAATTTACTTCTTGAAAAAAATGTTTAGTTACACAAATATCAGAGTAGGTTGTTAAAAAGGGCTCTATGGAAGGTTCATGAATATCATCATGAAGTGATTATTGCTACTATAAATAATAGAGCCGATTCTAGTGGTTCCTTAGATTGAACTCCCAAGGTATGTTGACTTCTCAAATGAAAATGTGTTTAATTTTATCAAATTTTATTTATTTCTTAGGTATTACATATAAATTTCAATTTAATTACATATAAACTTATTTTTTTTAGGTTAGTGGTACCAAATTAGCTTCCACATTCATGTGATTGACACTGTTAGTAGAGAATTCCATATTATTGAAGCTAAAATAAGCTTTTGGTTCATTTGGACAATTGATTATTTTACCTTATCTTTGGAAATGTCATATTGAGGCTAGAATGGGTGATCTATCTCCTAAACAAGTGTAATAAACGCTAATAATGTTCGTCACCCATGATGTTGTGGTGATGCCAATTTTCAGCAATGAGGCCCTAGAGATAAAGATCTCCAAATGCGGCTTGTATCTTGATGAAATTTATTTTCAATGTTAATTGAGGTAGGAATTGATGCAAAAAGGGCATCTACATAGAGTTTAAGTCTATGGTAGTAGGAATGCATGTAAATTTCACATCCTGAGGTGTTTTAAGTAATAGATTTTGAAGCAGAGGTCTCAAAAGTGGAAATGTCTATTAGAGGCAAAGACCCTATCTCTTAACTAGATAAAAGTTGTATTTTAGGATTGATCACTAAATCTTCTGCCACAAGTTCATCAATGATATATAATCTAAGGGTTTTGGGGTGAAAGTAAAGGAATTTGACATGCACATGACCATTATTTCTATTTTTGGATATGACTTATGATTTCTATTTTATGATTATCTAAAGTTTACCTAAAAAATAATAATTTTGACTTATAGGGAAATGCCATCTTGAGGTCATAATAGATGCTCCATCTCTTAACTAGGAGTACTCAAATGCCAATATTATGGTATTAGAGGTTAATTTCCACCCCAAACATGGTGGTGATTCTATTTTTTAGCTAAGATGCCCCAAAGATAAAGATATCCAAATACGGATTATATATTGCATCTAGTGAAAATCCTTGCCATGTCTACCCTCACTAGTAGGAGTATGAAAAACTTGGTTCATGTACTGAGCAAGGGTGTTAGTAAGTGCCTTAAGCACATGAAAAGTATCAATATCTATAGTTTACTTCAATAGAGAGGTTAGGATCTCAAGAGGATGTGGTTTGTTGATATTATTTATATTTTTAGGATTATATAATATACCCCTAGTTTGATAAAGGGTTGAGTAATAAATCAAAGAATAAAATACTATAGTATCAAAAACCATGGATATGTACAATAATTGATTTATTTGAATATTCTATAAATAGTAATGAATTAAAAAATGTGTGCTTAGTTGGAAAATATAACTAAGACAGACAAGTGGTGGGCTAGGAAGTGATGTAGGAGTAGCGAAAAGTGTCATCAATAGAGAACAAGTGTCATAACCCTCTTCTGACAATAAAATAAACCTCTTTTATAGGAGCGCACTATGTTATAGACCTTACATAAAACACTAATAACCCTATGTAAGTGAAGCAATGAGATTTTAGGTAGATCTTCACTCTATTTTGGGAATCCTGTGCCTTTATGAATGAGGCCTAGATCATCATTTATTCTATGTTTTGACTAATTTCATTATGAAACCCTAAGTGTCCATGATTTCTAGGGTTTTCATGAACTCCATGCTTGCTAGGGTTTTGATGAACATAAGTGGAATAAGAATGACATTATTAGGATAGGCTAGGTGTGACCTCAACACCCCATGTGTTGAGCATGGACACATACTATTTCCTCGAAAGGGGATCAAGCTTGATGTAGTTCTCCCAATCTAAGTGTTGGTGAAAGTGAGAGTGATGTTAGTATGCCTAAGTATGAATGCTAATTTTAATGCTTTTGAGTGTGAATTAAGACTGAAAACTTGAGTAAAACTAAACTCTAGGTTATTATAGATGGATGTATGAAAAAATAGGGGTAAATAAGGATCAATAACCTTACTTTGCACAATTATTTATGATAATTTCCATTTATCTAATAAATGAATGAAACTAGTCTTTATATAACATTCTGATGCTTGTCAAGACATGAAATGAGTCTAGGCCAACCCAAGACACTTCAACAGTGGAATGATTTTTGATAGGGGAAAAGGAAGCTAAAGGTCAGTAATTCTTACCCCTTTTCCATTAACATACTAAGTTATAGATTAAGGGGGATATACTATTGTCTAAGTGGCTAACATGTGTGAAAAAGGATCGAGGATGCCTACATGATGGCTTAATTTAGCTTTTGGTATATCTAGGAATGGGTTAGATGCATATAAAAGCTAGAAAATGATCAAAATAGGCCCTAAGATAGGTCTAGGGTTAAGCTAAGGATAGGGTGGTCTCAATTGATACTCATTCCATTTAAATGACATTTTATATGACTACATTTCCACACCCCCCCCACCTTTATTTTAGAAATTCAATAAAGAGAAATGACTAGGATAAAGGAAAGAGAAACATACTTGGACTTACCTATGAGGAGAAGCCTATGAATGTGGCTCTGAGTTTATGAGCTATGCTTCATTACATGTCCTAAAAATGAAATATATAAGAATAAGTCCCTAAAAAAAATAAAAAACAAAGACAAAACTGAGTAAAGAGATGTGAGAGAGAGGAAAGGAATGGATAACCTCATTCGGTATGTGAACCAATGCAAAAACCTAGTGAAATATTTTGTGCATGTAAATGGTTATCAAATAGTGAATAACTTGGACTAATTTGATGGATTTACCAATCCCCATGTATGGGTGGCTTAATAACTCATGTTGTTCTTGACTTCATCATTGCCCACCCCTGTTCAGTGGATCATAATCTATGAATAACTTGGATTGGAATGATGAGTTGTCTAAAACTCTTATGTAGGTGGCTTAAGAAATTAATTAGGTCATGAATCCATCATTTCATACCTATGTGTAATATAATAAGTTTAAACTAAAACTATGTGGTGTCATGAAGTTGTAAAAGATGGATCTAGGCCACTTGGGCACTTTGAAATGTAAAACAGCTCAAGGACCACTTAGAAACTTATGAATGCCAACCATTGTATATAGAATGAGGTATTAATCTAGTGTAATCTTAGTGTATATGGTGTCTAAAGTATACAACATGGATAATGACATGGATTTGTCATTCCATTTGAGAGTATTGGTGAAAAAGTGAGCATATGGAAATAATGTGTCATGTGCATGCCCCCAATTATTATATCTATGCATATAGATTATGGTCTAAGTCATATTAATCTATGTCTATGTATATCTAAAATTTAAATGGGAGTGATCATACCATACATGATTCCCCCAATCTTAGAAAACCTATGTAATTCAATGTACAAATTGAATATACACTGAGCATATTTTATAATCTGTGATTGAGACTATGTAAAATATTAACTATACCTACTGTAACTTTATTATAATTATAGAATTTTCCATTTTTGAGGCTATTAGACAATATCATAGTAGGTGGACTATAACACACTGCACTCCTAGTAGTGTAATGTGCTATTATCCAAAAAATTTATTTCAAAGAAAAGCTGAGATTGATCTATGTATGGCTGTATTTAATTATATTTTTCCAAGTCTAAGCTCTATAATTTATGTTTGCATGCTAAAAATTATGTTTTTGAGTGCACTAGGATGGCTTGATCTCTGTGACAAACCCTTGTGAATTCCCCCTCTTTTAAGGGAAGTTGTGGAACCTCTGTAATAGTTTTTCTTAAAATAAAAATTATGCATTATGTGTGTTAGACTAAAAATATATGATATCTACATGATAAACCAATATAATGTGTATACATGACATCAAAATGTAAAATAGATTGAGCATAAGTTGGCAATTAATGATGTATGTTAGATCTAGCATTCATAAGGTTGTCAAGATAGATATATCAATGTAAACATGTATATGAATATCTGAATATAATATGAGTAAACTACTTGGGCGGATAAGGCATGATTTCCATCAAGGCACCTAAGAAGGAAGGGGAGATGCATGAGGTCCCTCATGGCATCATAAACTATATGTGAAATCAACAAGTAAGAGATAAGTATCATGGCCATGACAGATACATGAAATCATATATACAAACACATGAGGCACACAAAGTAGGCCAAAGGGCATGCAATTTTGGCTTAGAGACACATAGAATGACATGTTCAAATGTCCACATACACAATTAAAAAGCATACACAAGGATATGGGTACATGTCCAAATCATAAAAGCAAGGAAAGGACAATGGAATTTTACAAATGCCCTTGAGTAGATGTAGAAGCAAAGAGACACAATCAAATATAGACTAATTTAAAATAAATGAAAGTATGGATAAACATGTGGTAAAAATATGTATAAGAGTAAATATGTACATAAACATAGTCTATAGTAGGAGTATTTGACAAAAAATTAGTGTAGTATAGGATGATCAATATCAGAATATAATCAGAGCTAAATCTGTGATATGGAGTATGGAGAGATATAACTTGGAAAATTGAAAGTTATGTGTATGCTGTCCCTAATGGACTAATATATTAATGTTGAATTAGTTTATATGTGTATGTGCTCTCGATGGGTAGATAATATCAAATATGGATATGTGTAGAGGACTAGAGTCCTATAGTAATCTAAAAACACTCGAAGGGAACAATTGAAGCATGCATATATGATAAAATTAATTACATTAACATAGATAACATATGTAGTATCTAACAAATAGAAAGAATGTAAAAATTGAAATGAATATAATCCAAAATTTGTATTTTTAGAGTAATATTTGAATGTTTTTTTAATATAATTTATGTAAAAGTGACATGAAAATGAAACTATGTAAAAGTGACATGAAAATGAAACTATGGAAAAGGATCAAGATAAAGGAAACTATGTACAAGTAAATTGAAATGATAAAACCATGTACATGTAACATGGGAACATACTAACTTGTGAGTCTTACAAGATACTCACTATCAAGGTGACCTATATTAAGTAAAAAGAGTGACCACACATGATGTGTGAGTAAGTATCTAAGATCTGGGAAATGGATGTACTAAATAATTTGTATTTGAAACTAACTATGGAATGTAGCTATGAATTTGTGGAGATGACTGAACTAGCCTATGAACTATGGGGCTCTTGGGGACCCATTTGGAGTAAGAATCTATAACTAGCATGGATGCTCTATGTAGAGTGATTTGGGGACTCAATAACACCCATTAGTGGGAATGGGATAGCGAGAGATTATCTAGAATCTAAAACATGTCTTTGATGTAGGGGGTCTCTCTAGTAAAGGTCTCTATGGGAAAGTGTGTATACATGCTAATGATGTAAAAGTATACCTCATCAGGACTAGTGGCTCAAATGATATCTGAGGCATGATTTAATGGAATTTGTGTTTGGATTTTTTAATGGTGACTGTTGTGTAACTAGTTATGGATTAGGTAAAGGATACTCATATGGAAGGCCCTCAACTATAAAAACCTAATTAGTGTGTATATACTTAAGACATATATATACAATTGAGTGAATTGATTTAAGTTTCTATATCCAAGGCCTACCCAATAATAAATCAAATGTTTTGACACTAGGTACAACTATTAATCTGGTGGCCACATGTGCAGGACTAACATGTAATGGAAGTATGATCTACCCAATGAAGCTCTAGACATGGCCACTAAAGCCATGAATAGTTGTATCTATTAGAGAAATACCTCAATTTGAATAGCCCAAGTGATGTAGAAGTGTAATAGTACACATATTGATGTTTGACCAATTATAAACCATGACACTCTAAATAGGATGATGATTAATGTAAGCTCATACAAAGAGTGTGTATAAATCTGAGTCATCATCAATGTCCCTTGTTCTGAGAGAGTGATAAGAGGTCTAATTGACATTGAAGTATGATACATAGAAATGATATTATATAGAGGGTGTTTTTCCATTGTATGAGTATGATAAGATACAGGTGGTGGATGTAATGAACACTTAAAGTGTCTGCTTTCTCATTAGTCATATATTTTAGAAATGGATCAAAAAATATTTTCATTGCTTTTGCTTCAGTTGGTTGTGCTTTGGGTGTTTCTATAGGGGTGCTCACATCAATGATATTATCATCTATCAAATCTTGGATCTTATGTTGTAAGATGATGCATCTATTCGTAGTATGAATGGGGGCCCTATGATAATCATAAAATGAATTGGAATCATAAATATTTTGAAAAGGCCTAGTCATATCAACCTATTTGATGGGAGGGAGAGATATGACATTGTATTCTAAAATTCACTAGAGAATGTAAGTTGGAGATTCAAGAAGATTCATAAAAGGTATCCTTGTAAGAGTTGATAAAACCAAATGAGGGTCTGGATCTAAGGCCATATTAAGTATTGTATTTTTCTCATTATTTTTTTCATTGGGCCTCACTTTAAATGGGAGATTATTTAAAATCTTATTAGTGGAATCTAATGCAGTTATGCACTTTAACTTGCCCATGGAGAGAAGTTTAACTTCCCATTATTTCATTGTATGGAATAGATATGTAAATGATTGAAACTTTTTGAATAATATATATTCATGTAATTATGGTAATAAACTTTACTTAAATATGTCCTAGAGTTCTCTATCTACCAAGGGCTATTCATCTTTGCTAATATGGTTTTATGTCACAAGACATATTCAACTATTGGCTTATTAGATTTTTGTTTTAGTTGAGTGACTTGAGCTTAGGAAACTTTATCGCTGATGTTGATTAAAAAATGTGTCAAAAACATATCTACAAGTGGATTAAATATATTAATGGACTGATCAGGGAAACCATAGAACCATTGTAATGCATAATCCTTTAAAATGTGAGGGAACAACTTAGTCAAGAGCCAATCATTAGACATGTAGTCCAAACATGTTGTGTGAAAATTTTGTAGATGATGTTTCGGGTCACCCTTACCATCATATAGAGTAATATTGGGTGCCACAAATTTAGATGATAAAGGAGTTTTTTATATATGTTATGCCAAAGGTGTATGTAGGAGAACATGAGAGTCTGTTGATGCCTAAATGTGTACCACAGGTACCCAGAGTGTTTAAAAAACACTTATCATTTTAGAATTCAAAGAATCTAGAGCATGAGTTGTGATAATCTTGTTATATGTGGTGGAATAGAGGCAAAACAAATGATTGTTTCATAATATATATATTAATTGGTGGTTGGGAGCCACCTTGGCCTATATATTTTTAAATAAGAAGATGATCTATGCTAATTAAGATGAATTACACTCAAATATAAGTCTAAATATAAGCTAAGATGGACATATAAAATAAATCTTTAATTTAAAGTGACTTGATTAAAAAAAGAAGCAAAAGGAAGGGTAGGGAAGAGAAGAAAGTTATGATTGATTTTTATCTCAAACATTATGACAAAGTTCAAATGTTTCCTCGTTATGCACTTAAAACTAATATATGAAGTAAAAAAACTTAGGCTTAGATCACAAAATATATTAGGCAAACTTCTAAGGAAGATAATAAATAATGCAAATGATAACTAAGATTAATTTAAAGACTTAATTCTTTAAGTAGATAACTATTGCACATCTGCAAATATAGAGAAAATAAAATGAAGTCAACTAGAGAACCTTTAGTTATCCTAACATAAACATAAGCTAAAAATTCTACATTCAAAGGTACACACCAAGAATTTACCAGAATAATTCAGATCTAAAATTTAGAACATGAAATTGAGAGAGAAGATAAATAATAATTCACACAAACAAAATGAGACAATCCTTTTAGAATTCCCTACTTGAATTAGTTGCTCAAAGTTTACACTAGATTTTTTAGCTCAAAAACCCCCTCTTTTTTTTACAATAGACAATATTCCTTTTATTGAAACAAGGAAGTATGTCAGTTAGTTAAATTGACTTACAAGTGTACAAATGTAAAGGACACCTATCCTTTCTATAAAGTTTATAGAATACACTAGACCCTATAAAATGAACTGATCTATAGGAAAATGTGCGAGCAAAATGCACATGCCTTTACAAAAGAATATTCCCTTTTCAAAATTTACAATGCTTGAATAAAACAAAATATTCCTAACCAACTAGTGGACCCTGTGTTGATGAAGTCCCTTAGTTTTGCTGAAGTAGCCTTATTGCTTTTTGATGTTGCTCATAAATAAGTTTTAAATTAACTGAAAGTTCAAGGAAGAGTTCATCCTCTTACTAAGATAAGTCTTCAAGGTTCTTGTTATTTCTCTCCAAGGATTTTTTAATGCTCCTCACCTCGATAGTGTTTTCTTCTACCATTAGGTTCATATCCATGACCAAACTGTTGTCAGTCCCAGACCTACCTTGGCTCTTGCTCTTTACCTATTACATGACCAAAGTGGTAATATGATTTAATAAAATCATCTGTAATGATGCCCATGGAGCTAAGTGTTGTAGGTTTAGCAATCATGGTCTTAAGGAACTATTCTATTATATCTAGTAACTCTTTATCATCCCTGAGGAGTCTTTCCAAGCTCTTGGACCACATGTTAAATCCATAAATTTTATATATAATCACTCCACTAACTATATTGAGATGGGATAAGATGATGGTCTTAAAACTTGGGATTTTATCCCCTTTCAAGATCCTAATTAAATCCTTCATCTTATCTTTTGAACTTTGTGATTGAGAAATTAAACCCTTGGCTGCTAGATCTTGATGGCATAATACACCTTATCTTTCTTTTGTTATCTTTAGAGAATTCAAAATTTAATAATTAGATGCCTCAAACATCTCTATCATAGGATTTGGGATAGATAGAATATATTGCCTCTCTAAATTCTCCTTTTGCTTCTTCAGGTTCTCTATTTATTGTTTCATGCCCTTAATACTAGTTTGTAGCTGGATTGATTGAGATTGGGCTAGTACAAATATATATTCTTTAAAGATGGGGTATTTACCTAGATTTTGACCTCCTACTATACTTAAACCAAAAATTAGTTCCACCTTTTGAAAAATTAATTCTTCACCAACAACCATGGCTCTCTTTTCTATCACCCTCTCAAAACCTGCAGGTTCTAGATTGACTTGGACTCCAACCAATGATCAAGTTATTTGAGGAGGTTATAGAGTATTTATTTGTGTCCCAATTTAAATTTTAACAGCAAACATCTATGTGCCACTTGAATCCCCAAGGGAAATTACCTCTCTTTATTTTTCCTCTTTCATCAGGGCAATTATCCATGGCTTAAGCTCATCATGAGTAGTTATGTTTATTGGCTTGGTCATGGCCCAAGAGTGTTATAGAGTAGGAAATTTTTGAAACTTTATATAGATGAATCCTTTAGGGATGGTTTGTCCATGTAACACATTTAATTCACTAAATACATTAACCTCACTCAAAGGGTTACTAAAGGTTAGTTTGGGTCTCTTTGTTCCTGCTAGAACCAATTCAAGTTCAACCTTCCTTTTAGGTGGAGTAATAATGGGAACTAGGTTTAATGCTACCTCTTTTAATTTATCCTTCCCTACCTCCTCAACTTAGGGTTTGGATTATTCTATTTGAATTTCCTCTTCATCACATTGATAAGCAGTGGACAACATCTGTAATGCATCCTCTACTGTCTCACCTAGATCTAATGCCATCACATGAATGTACTCATTTAGAGATCATGGTTCATTGGGTTGGGCTAAAGATAATTTCCCTTCTCTAGGTATTCTTTCTTCAGGCCTCTATTCATATTGTACTTCAAGATTTGGGTCTTCTACTTGTGATTATGGCTGCATGGGGGAGATCTAGAGGATTGACTTCTTAGCAAGTGGTATTACCTTAGACCAAGTTTACAAATGTCATCACTTCTTTTATGGTCCCTCATCAATCTAGCTTCTAGGTTGATTCATTATTTATTTAACTTTGATAATACCATTGTGAAGGATGAATCCTTGGTGTATATTGAGTCATAGAATCTAGGTTGATGTTCATAGGTCAAATTTTTTGTTTGGCCTTCAAATGTTTCCCAACTCTATCATTGGGGTCCCATTGTCTTAATTCATCATGTTTTAAATTGAAAGATGCTCTATGCCTAGTAACATCTTCAATATTATCCTAATACTAAAATATGGTTCTGCCAATAGCCAAGGGTGGAGTATGTAGCAGTCTTTTCCTTTTTCTTCTACAAACACCATCAATACCATTGCATATTTAGAATACAACTTCCTGCTCAACTAATTTATTTGGAACATGGACTAGCAGTCTAAGTGGAGTGCACTATGTTCCCTCAATCCTAATGATTATGCAATGTAGTTAAAAATAGATGTCCCTAATGGAATCAATGGACTTATTTTCCAATGGGCTGACTCTTGGAATTGGGTTTCCTATTATAGCCTCAATTAAGGCATGATAGATGCAATCATAGATAAAATGAATATGGTCCCTATAATTCAAGGTATGAAACTTTGAATAGAATTGAAACACTATTTGTGTCTTTTTAGGTGACCATCCCCTAAAGTTGGGGATCTCAATTGTGGCAAATAGGGCATCCAAGAGATAAGACATCATATAGAAGTTTTTCCTAGACCCTTTCTTGACTGTGGATAACTGCCTACATAGACATGTGCTAATAACTTCACAAATGGGAGGGGTGATCTAATTTTAAATCATAAAGTATACTAGGGGTACCCAAATACTATCAACATAAGTGGTAGTGGGGTTTCCACATAGCTTGTTCATTAAGGTCATTATCATACTAATTCTAGGTTAGAATTGGCTAATGGGAATGTTTCGACTAAGGTCAAAAATCACATGGTTTCTAGAATACAACCATGGGGACAAGATGGATTTGAGGTCATTTTTATTATTCCATTCATTAAGTGTGGGTATATCTATTTGAGGCTTGGGTAAATTATAATAATTTTAAAAAGCAATGGGAGACATATAGACAATGCATTTATGAGTACATTCATTGATCAACATACCATATTCAATTTTACTTTATTTAAAAATAGGGAGGAGGACATCTATACAGTGACATCTATATAGTGTCCCAATTTGGGCATTAATGCCCAACTATTATGATTTCTGTACAACTGATCTTTGTGTCACTATTTTCCACTATGTTTTCCTGAAATTGATTTTTATATTTTGTGCCTTGTGTTGAAAATTATGCTATGAGTGCATTCAGATAGCCTAATCTCTATGAAAAACCTCTGTGAATGCCCCCTCTTTTGAGGGGAGTTGTTGTATCTATGTAATAACTATCTTTAAAATAAAAATATCTACAAAATGTGTGTTAATTGGAGCATATATGATATCTACGTAATAAACCAATATAATGTGCATACATAACATTAAAATGTACGATAATCTGAGCATAAGTTTGTAATATTGTTAAGCATGGGATATAGTGAGAGGGGGGGTTGAATCATTATATCATATATCATATAAAACTTTTTCTTAAACAAAAACCACTTAACCATACATTCAAGATATGCACTAAAACTGAAACAATAACATGCACCACATAAGAGAGAGAGACACCAAATTTTTACATGGAAACCCAATGTGGGAAAAACCATAGAGAATAATCTCAAGTATATGAATGAGGACCAAATAAAATTACAAAGTTAACAAGCACCAACTTGCAAGAGCACCAACCCCTTTGCTGAGCACCAACACAACAACTATTTGTAAGCACCAACCCATAAGAGCACCAACCCCTCTTATGTAAAACACAACTATCTCTCAATATTGCTTTCTCAATAAATAATAGAACTCTACTATATCTCTTTCCCTCTTTTATTATATAAAATAATTACAAACCATGCACACTCTTGCATATTTCAAATGGCTTCCCAAGCCTACTTTTATAGCTTTCTAAATGACCCGTGGCATTCACTCTTTATGACCCTTCAATCCACATGGAAAATGGTGCCAAACTTGCATGACCCTTCGAATCCTTTCATTTGAAAATTCACGTGGTGACCCTTCATGATAAAATGCATATTTTCCCCTTTTGTCTTTATTTGACAACTCTTTGAATTCCTCAAGGTGACTCTTCATGGAAAAATGTGCCCTTCCCTCTTTTATCTTCACTTGGTGACTCTTTGAATTCCTCAAGGTGAACCTTCATGGGAAAATGCATCCTTTTTCTCTTTTGTCTTTATCTTATGACTCTTTGAATTCATTATGGGTCCTCTTTTGACTTTATGCAAGCAATAATATATTTGTTAACATTTAATTAATATCAACATACTTTAGCCAAAATATGAACATTAAAAACACCTTTATACATTAAATGATATGGGGCCTTTGTCACCAATAATGTTAGAACTTTGATATCAATAATAATATTTCCAATAAATATGTGATGTATGTTAGATCTAGCATTCACAAGTCTATCAAGATAGAAATAATTATATATATTAACAATAAATTTGAATAATAACTAACTACCTAGGGGGATGGGCCATGATGTCCATCATAGCACCCAAGTAGGAAGGGGATATGCATGAGGTCCCTCAAGGCATCTAAATCTAGAGTGTGTAACAAGTAAGAGACAAGTGTCATGGACATCATGCATAGAAAAAAACATACATATAATACACATGAGGCATGCAAAGTATGACAAGGGGCCATAATACAAGGGACATGGGCACCTATCACTAAATTTAAGAAAATAAGACATATAAGGACATGTTTAAATGTCCACATACATAGATAAAAATTAAGTTGTCTTAGAACCACATGAAAGGTCATGTTCAAATGTATACATACACAATCAAGAAGGCACACACAAGGACATGGGAATATGTATAAAACATACATATAATGAAAAGAAGTGGCATATAGCCATAGAGCAATGGCATATTCAAATGCCCTCAAATAGAATAAGCATAGAGACATAATCAAATTTAAACTAGGAAAGCTAGAAATGAAAGTATGCATGAAAATGTGGTACAAATATGTATAAGAGCTAAGATTTACATAAGCTAAGTCTAAAGGAGTAGTCATCGATAAAAAATATGAGTAGGTTTAGGATGATCAATATCAAGATATAACAATGAAAAAATTGTGATGTAGAGTTTATAAATATGTAACCTATTAATCAAAATTGTGTATAGGATGCCCCAAAATGGGTGAATGTATCAAATTAAGAATCCATGTATTTGTGTGTATGCCCCCAATGGGTAGATAGTAGAAAATTTCTATCTGTGTAGTGGAACTGGGTCTTGTAAGTACCTATGAACACTTGACAAGAACAAGTTAAGCAATGTATGTATGATAAAAATTGATTATACTAAGATGTCTAGCATATGGAGTGTCAAGCAAATATAAGAGATGTAAACATTGAAATGCATATAATCTATAATTTTTTATTCTTGAGTAAATATTGGAATGTTTTTGTGTTTTAAGGTATTATATTATTTTTATATTTTCTAGATATAAGATATGTACACATAAATTCTGGAAAGAAATGAGATAGTGTAAAATCGAAGTTTAATGTCTCTATAGACCCAAGAACACATCCATGAGGTGTGGATAATCAAATGATGGATCTGGTGGGAGGTCATCTAATGTTAGATACTGGATCTATCTAAACTCAAATAAGTCCTCATCATCATGATCATCATACCATGATATATGTATCATTTTATCCTTATCCTTGGTGTTAGTATGGATTCTATGCATCCGAATAGAGTGATAATATATTATGTAATATGCCTCTCATGTGGTCCCAGGGTAAACCACATTGGGCACTAGAGTATCTATATAAAACACGTGGATCTCATCTTTGCCATCATGTAAAAAACATAACATGTGTCCCTTGTGATTGAATGCCAAACATCTATCTGCTTGATCAAATGTGGTATCCATCACTTGTAACCATGTATTGCCAAGTGTAACCAATATATGAATTTCCATTCTCATGACAAAGAATAATGTGTTGGCCACCTTGGGGCCACATGAAACTGGTAGTGTGATATGTCCTATAGAATATTGATAATGTATGTCATTTTATAGTTCATTCTCTTGATGTCCTATATGTTGTAAAAATGCCAAAGTGAAAGTATTAGGATTAGAATCCTCATCTATAGTAACATGGGGGATATATCTGTCCTCAACAAAAATCTAGATAGTCAATGGATCATTTTGTGAGTATCTATGTTGACCAAATTTTTTTTCATGGTGCCTATACCTATGGAGGTGAAGGTTGTATAATATAAATAGTTCCCTAAGCCTTGAATTTATTCAACTTGTGCTATAATGTTGAGCATGTATCTATATCATGTCCTATAAGCCTATGAAAATGATAAAAGGGTCGATATTCCTAATGTGACAATTTATTAATAGATCTGTGATGAAATGTTGGTAATGTCATCAATCCTCTATCAATTAATATCTATAGAATCTGATGTGGTATATCCTATGAGCTACCTTCTTGAATATGTATAACTAGGTCTATATCTATTTATGTAACCATATTTATTGAGTGAACGGAGGGATATGCCTCTAACTATAATTGAGTAGGTGGGATTGAAGATTTAAGAATATGAAATAAGGTGTTGTCAATGTATAAAAATACATGAGTGCCTTAGAATCATCTCTGTAGTCTCTAGGTCCCACTAGTGTGAAGCTCAATCTACATAAGTAGTCATAAATGTCAGTGGGTGTTGGATTATCCTTTGTGGTGGCTTAGGAATCTATATCAGAGTTATGGATGCATATTTATTCTTGGTTAAAAATTAATTGTATTTGTTCTATGATAATCCCATCATCCACCCTAGGTGGAGATAGTTATACCATGGGAGGGTCCTCCTTCATCATGGGTGAAGGTAACTATGTTGTAGGAGGATTTAGAATAGGTGTATGAATAGTGTTGCTAGATTCCCCAACCTTATATGTATGCATATGATCAATCATAATATTATGAGGTGGGGACTCTATAATAACATGAGGTGTCCTATTTGAAGATGTACTTAGGGTGATAGGCTTGGTGACTCTAAAATACCTAAATAGTTTATTATCTATTGGACAAGTGTGTAAGTATCCATCATGTAAAAACTTAATGCATCTGTGCAAGGTAGAGGGTATGACCTCCATAAAATGTATCCAAGGTCTCCCGAGTAAGGTTGTAGTGCAAATGATTAGATATCAGTTGAAACTATGTAGGTAGGGTTTTTGTCCCAACTATAATATCCAATGTAATAGAGTCCAACATTTGTCTAGGAATGCCATCAAAACCTTTGATATTCTTATATGTATTTTGAATGGATGTTATATCAAACCCTATAGTTCATAGAAATGTGAGGTTGCATATGTTAAGTCCTAAACCATTGTCAATTATAACTCATTTAATAGTGGTGGTATTGATTTATGCCTGAATGAAGAGTGGTAAATTCTGATAAATAACTGAGTGTGATGGCAAATCCTTATTATAAAAAGATATAACATCTTTGATGTCCTTGATAGTTTTCTTGATAGAAGCAAAGTAAGATGGATTTGTATCACAAGGCAAAGATGTATGATTGAGTGTTTGAAAAAGAATATCTTCAAAAATAGTTGCTTGTTAAAGTATGTTAGGAATTTAGCTTTTACATCATGTTAGTTTTTCTATTTACCAAAAGGTAAATAGTAACTAGTTAGTAATTAATAATTGGTTAATCAAAATGTTATTATAAATAATATTACGAGATTAGTTTAGCATATTATATTGTTGCATGTGTAAGGTATTTGGTTAGTGGGTTGAGAGTTTGTAGGGATTTGGGAATACCTTTTTATAGGAAACATTATCCTATATATTTGTATTATGTTCGAATTATTATTAATCAAAGAAGATAGTAGAATATTGTTATGTGTTGAAAATTTGTCTATGTATGTTTGGATCCATTAATCTGTGCATGGAATAAATCTGTATTGGCTCTTATAATTCTCAATAGTGGTATCAGAGTTGTAATAGCTACGGTCTATTAAATCTATGAAGGGGCATTTTTGCATCCATTTCTTGCCCTGAGTCATGAGATCTTCTAAGACTTAATCCACATTGTTGTAGGATAGATAGGTAGCATAATAAAGACTGTCTTGAGCGTGCAGTCTTTATATGGCATATAGTTTTGATAAACATACGTACATGCTTTATAATGTGAATTTGGTAGATCTGTTTGAAGCCTCCACTCATTATACTATTCAAGTTGAATCTGATCTACATATAATTATTCACCTTCATCTCGGCATTATGTATATAGTTGTCAAAGGTTATTGTTTTAATTATGTGTGGCTTTGCATTTTAACTCATCATATATCTCGAGTCATTTGTGGTATGGTCCTATTAATAGTTTGTAGTTGGTTTAGTTGTATGAAGGTTTTTAATTTTGTACATAGTTTTTATACGTTGTCAAAAGTAAAAGTCAAATAGGTGTCTTGTGTCATTTTTAAAAAAAGGTATTAGTAGGTAATTTATAATGTGTTAATGTATCATCAAGTAAATAAAATTTGTATGCCAAATTTGTCAAAAGAGTCATATCAAAAATGAGTTGAAAGTCATATTTATGTCCATAATGTATATTGAGTCATTGAGTCAAGAGTCATATTTTATGTGTGTTTTCATTTGTCAAAAAATTCAAATTGTTAAAAACAAAATCCCTTATAGACTCATTTTTGCTTGTACAAAACATCTGCATTGTGGGGGGGATTTCCCTTAAAAAATTAATGTACTTGAGCCACATCGACATACTAGATAAGTAAAAATATTTATCTAATGGAGGTTAGAGGATACACAGAGGTTGGAGGATAATTGACATCTTCTCATTAGTCGCCAATGATAGGGCCGCATCAATGTTTGGGTGACTTGTGTGTGTGTGTGTGTGTGTTTTTCATTTTTACTGTGTATTTTAAGAATAATAATAAAAGAATATAATTTTTTAAGATACGTAATTTGTGTGAAAATTCTAAACATGATTTCCTGATGTGAATACATTGTGAAATGATAAAAGCACCAATGTAAGTCAGTTCATGGATCTTGAAAGGGTTTGTGGTAGAGATCTAAAAAACCACAAGAGGTGAATAGTGTTTTGGCAATAGTTTAGAGAACATCTACTATAGAGATCTCATGACTACCTTACTTATTTATGGAGATGACCCCTAGTGGCATGTCCATTACGGTCACATAAAGTAAATGTAGGATATATTCCTTCACATAATAGTGGTCATGTGTAGCAAGATTGCATTAGTAGTATGTAGACCTAAGAGTATGCGGTGGCATATAGTTCTATTCATGTCAAGGTTTGTGTTAAACCTATAAAACCATGTGAGAAGTGAGGTTCACTTTATATCAAGGTCATGAGTGACATAGCTTGGCATGCTACAAGAGGTGAGCATACTGCAGATAAGAGTCTAAAAGTTTTTTCACCATGTAAAAACTATGGGGGGGGGGAATGTTAGGAATTTATATTTTACATCATGTTAGTTTTGGTATTTACTGAAACATAAATAGCAATGGGTTAGTAATTAGTAGTTGGTTAATCAAAATATTATTATAAAAAATATTATGATATTAGTTTAGCATATTATATTTTTGTATAGGTAAGGCATTTGGTTAGTGGGTTAAGAGTTTGTAGAGATATAGGAATCCCTTATTATAAGAAACATTATCCTATATATTTATATCATGTTTGAATGATTATTAATTAGAGAAGATAGTAGAATATTATTGTGTGTTGAAAATGTGTTTGTGTATGTTTGGCTCTATTAATCTATGCATGAATTAAATCTGTATTGGCTCCTCTAATTCTCAATAAAGTAACTATAATATGGAGATCTTAGCCAGTGTGTTTCTCAATTGATCCACAATATCAAATGCTCTATACTGATCTCTAGTTCCCATTGTAGTGTTTTGGGGATGAGGATGGATTGTGGGAATATGTTGTTCTTGTATAGGCTAAGGAGGCATCCTATTCCATCTAGTAACAACTTAAACAATAGGATATACTATTTTCCAAGGGTGAGTAGTAGAGGTGGGATGTGAGCTAAGATAATCAACTGGTCTAGGTGGAGGTGGAATAAAAGGAGTCCTTTGAGCTCTTTGTTGTTGAGTAGTAACCACAAGAAACTCTAAGTGATCCATGTATCAATGATCCTCATAAGAAGGGGACTCAAATTTGTTAGCATATTATTGTATTTACCTTAGGTTATTTACTAAGGTAATTTATGTTGGTTAGTTGCCTTAACCACTTTGATTAAGAGGTTAGTTGTTTGTTTGGTCTTTGCTATTTCATGAAAGCTGATGTAGGTTAGTTTTCTTATACCCGTCTCATGCTTCACGAGTATTTCATTTGTTTGCCTATTTAATAGGCCTTCATGCTTGGTTGAATAAGTGCTCTGCTATTCTCAATCTCATTTTCTCTCTGTGTTTTGTTTAATCTAATATGGTATCAGAGCCTATGGTTTGTAGAACTTGAGTGGAGATTTGTGGAAGCCAGAGAGAGGTCGGTGTCTTGCCAGGGAGGAGCTTCAGGCACCCAGTGGAGAGCCGAGGAGAGAGAAAGCATCACAGAATTCAAAAAACTCAACCAGAAGGTCTGAAAATTGCTATGAAGCATTAGAAGGCTAAATAAGACCAAAAGGAAGCGAAAACAGGCTATTTTAGAGGCTCAAAAGCCTCTGTTGAATTTATCCATGTGCATAGGCGTCGTACGGATTCGGCAAAATCAGAAAAATTCATTTCTTCATCTTTTTCAACAAAACAAAAGTCTAAATCGTGAGTTAAATCAAAACTAAGACACTAGTGAAAACGGTTTGCAATTTGGTTGAGAAACGGGCTCAGAATCTTTGCTTGAAGTTTCAGAGGTAGGCCAATTTTCTGATTGGTTGAATTTTTTATAAAATTTTTTAGCCTAAAGTTTTAATATTTCAATTATTTTTTATTTTTTAAATTGAAATAAATCAAAACTTTAGCCAATAAGGGTTATTGGGGACCTACCATTGACTAATAATCACAGAAGCATCTGGAAATCTAAAAAATTTACCATTTTTTGGGTTTTTTATTTGGATGTCAATGGAGAAAGAATTTTTTAAATTGGAATTGTAGTTTTCCCGATTTAATTATTTCAGTGGTATAATTTCTGTGATCTTGCAAACGGTATTGAGTTTGTTGCTGAAAACGGATAGGGTTGTTCAGTGTCAATATAGAATCAGTGAGTAGAAGGAATTAAAAAAAAAAGTCATTATAGTTTTTTCGATTTTATCATTTTTGAGAAAAACTAGGTAAAATGGCTAGTATTCAACCCCTGTTACTACCAGATTCTCAAAAATTGACTGGCAAGAACTTTAGTTTGTGGAGTCACAAGGTTTTGACAATATGTGAATATCTGAATATTGATCAAATAGTGCTCGGTAAAGAGCAAAGGCCTGCCACTGCTACCAATGACTATGATAAACGTTATCATGAGGCTCTCATGTTGTTAAAATTGTCAGTAGCAGATAATCTAATCTCAGAGGTCAGAAATGTGACTATAACATCAGATTTATGGAAAACTTTATCTTCAAAATATCAGGCTTCTGAAGCCGGTAGAGTGTTGTATTTGAAGAATTTGTTGTTTTCCACTAAGATGCAGGAAGGTGGCTCCATTTTTGAGTTTTTATTACAGATCAAGGACATCAGTGACCAGTTGAAAGTAGTACAGAAACTTGTTGATGATCAAGATTTGATTGCTCTTGTTATGCAAAATCTTCCACCATCATTTGAGTCATTTTTGGAGTCTTTACACATGATTGTTGAGATGTAGACTTTGGATTTTGAAACATTGTCTACATTGCTATTGCAAAAGGAGAGACGATAGGAGTAGGCAGTGTTGTCTACATCCACTTCCATAGAGAGTGCATTCTTTATCAAGGAAAAGGGTAAGCAGTCTGGTAAAAATAGCTATCCATCAGAATTTTCACAAGTAAGTGGTAATAAGAGATCTAAATGGAAATTTTTTTACTGTAAGAAACCTGGTCACCTTAAGAAAGAATGCAGGAAAAGACAACAAGATATGGCTAACCCCAGAAAGAAAGCTCATCATGTGAATGTAGCTGAAGGTGAAGGTGAGGAATCACCAAATTTTGCTTTCATGGCTTCCAGTGGTAATTCTGTGGTGGATCGAGCTTGGTACTTTGATTCAGGGGCATCTCACCATTATACATGCCATAAGGACTGGTATGTGGATTTTATTGAAGATAACAGTAGTAATGAATCTGTATCTTTGGGAGATGGTACAACATATTTTGTGAAAGGATTTGGTAATGTTCATATAAGTTTTGATGGTATAGTAAATTATACATTCAAGAATGTTAGGTATGTACCGGATATGAACAAAAATCTTCTTTCAATCAGTGAGATCACCTCAAAATCTAATTTTGTTGTAAAATTTAAAGAACAACAATGTTTAGTCACCACTAAAGATAACAAGATTATTGTTGTTGGGATCGGTGAGAAAGGCTTGTATAAGCTTGCAAATCCAATCAAAGCAAAGGAAAGTGCACTTGTAGCGGTTGATAGCACAAGTTCACTATGGCATGAAAGGTATGGGTATTTAAATTTTCAGTATTTGACTACATTGAGTAAGACTAAGATGGTTAAGAGGATTCCTTCTATTCGACATAGTCATCATGTATGTACTGGATGTTAGTTGGGGAAGCAAGTTAGACATTCATTTGATGTTGGTAAAGCTTCGAGAGCAAAGGGAGTATTGGATCTGGTACATGTAAATTTGCATGGTCCAATGTAGACACCTACCCCTTCTGGTGCTCATTATTTCCTATTACTGGTTGATGATTTCTCTAGGAAAAAGTGGGTATACTTTCTAGTAAATAAATTTGATTGTTTTTCTAACTTTCTTACTTGGAAGGCTATGGTTGAAAAATAGGCAGGACGGCCAGTGAAATCTCTTAGAACAGATAATGGGGGTGAGTTCATCTCAAAACAGTTCAAGGAGTTTTGTGCCACTGAAGGCATACATAGACAATACACTACACCTTACACTCCACAGCAAAATGGAGTTGTGGAAAGGCATAATAGGATGGTGATGGACATGGCTCGCTGTATGGTCCAAAGCAGAAATGTCCCATACAGGTATTGGGTAGAAGCAGTAAATACATCAGTATACATCCTCAACAGAAGTCCTATAAAGGCTTTGGATAATATGACTCCAGAGGAGGCTTGGTCAGGTTGAACTCCAGATGTAAGTGATTTCAGATTTTTTTGGTTGTGTAGCTTTTGCAATTATTCCTAGTCAAAAGCGAAAAAATTTGGATGCAAAATGCAAAACATACATGTTTGTTGGATACGGTGATCAGTCAAAGGCCTACAGATTACTTGATGTTTCTACTAACAAAGTTGTGGTAAATAGAGATGTCATAGTAAATGAACAAATTTCATACTTCACAGCAACTAGTCAAGTTTCAGATATTGAGTCATTGTTATCTAATGATTCAATTATTAGTTATAATGTGAAAAGTGAGCAGGATTCTTGTTCATCCGTGGAATCACATTCCAGGGAGGGAATTGATACAGGTCATTGTGAGGTTCCAGCAGAACAACCAAAGTAGCCAAAGTGGTATACTGCCACAATTGAAGCACTAAAAGAAGGAGACTTGCCACAAGGTGTGGAAGGTAGAAGATTGAGATTGGGAAAGCAATTTGGTAATAAAGGTGAGCATGTCAATCTTGCTTTAACAACTGCTGTTTCACAAGTATTTGAGCCTAATTCTTTTTCAAAGGCCAAAGGGAAGTCTGAGTGGGAATCAACTATGCAATTGGAATATGATTCCTTGATGAAAAATAAGACTTGGAAGTTGATGGAACTACCACTAGGAAAGAAATCCATTGGTTGTAAGTGGATTTATAAGGTAAAATACAAAGCAAATGGTTCCTTGGACAAACACAAAGCCAAACTTGTTGCAAAAGGTTATGCACAAGAGGAAGGGGTTGATTATGAGGAGACTTTTGCTCCAACCACCAAGATGGTAACTTTTCATTTGATTATTGCTATTGCTACTCAGTTTGGATGGCAGGTGCACCAAATGGATATAAAGAGTGCTTTCTTGAATGGAGATCTAGAGGAGGAAGTCTACATGGTTCAGCCATAGGGTTTTCAAGTTCCTAGTAAGGAACATCTTGTTTACAGGTTGATCAAGTCCTTGTATGGACTTAAGCAGGCTCCTCGAGCCTGGTATACAAAAATAGACTCATATCTTAGGGAGTTAGGTTTCAAAAGGTGTAACTCGGAACCAACTCTCTATGTAAAGGTGTCTGGTGATGATATCTTGATTCTCATTATATATGTTGATGATATAGCCATCACTAGGAGTAGTACTAGTCTCATTTAGCAAATGAAAGATGATGTTTGTTGTACTTTTGACATGACAGACTTAGGACTACTGAAATATTGTTTAGGTGTTGAGTTTTGGCAAAGTGGTAATACTGTATTCATGTCACAGAATAAGTATGCCAATTCATTGCTAGAAGGGTTCAAAATGATGGATTGTAATCCAACTCACACACCTATGGAAGCAGTAGCTAAAATTTCAATAGACATTGATTCACCTCTAGTCAATGAAACAATGTATCGGCAACTAGTGGGTAGTCTCATTTACCTCACTACCACTAGACCGGATATTTGTTTTTCAGTGAGTTTTCTATCTCGCTTCATGTCTAAACCATAGGAAGTCCATTGGTTAGCTTAAAAATGAGTATTAAGATATGTCAAAGGTACTCTTGACTTTGGCATACTGTATAAGAAGTCTATAGATTTTGAACTTTCAGGATATTCTGATTCTAATTGGGCATGTTCAGTTGATTCAAGAAAATCTACAATAGGGTATGTTTTCACTTTTGGTTCAGGAGTTTTCTCATGGTAGAGCAAACTAAAAACTATAGTAGCATTATCTTCAACAGAAGTAGAGTATAAAGCTATGGTCAGTGCAGGTTGTGAAACCATGTGGATAAAGAAAATTTTGGAGGATCTTCAGTTTGAGTCATCAAAACCTACTCCAATTTTTTGTGACAACCAAAGTGTTTTGAAGATGGTGAAGAATCTAGTATTTCATGCCAGGACCAAACACATTGAGGTTCACCATCATTACATCTGACAGTTGGTTACAAATGAAGACATTAGTCTCTTCTACTGCCCCACTGCAGAGCAGCCAGCTGATATAATGACCAAACCACTTGGTACAGACAAGTTCATAAAATTCAGAGATAAACTTGGTCTTGTTTCTAGTTTAGTCATTAAGGGAGGGTGTTAGCATATTATTGTATTTACCTTTGGTTATTTACTAAGGTAATTTATGTTGGTTAGTTGCCTTAACCACTTTGGTTAAGAGGTTAGTTGTTTGTTCGGTCTTTGCTATTTCATGCAAGCTGACGTAGGTTAGTTTTCTTATACCCATCTCATGCTTCACGGGTATTTAATTTGTTTGCCTATTTAATAGGCCTTCATGCTTGGTTGAATAAGTTGAATAAGTGCTCTGCTATTCTCAATCTCATTTTCTCTCCGTGTTTTGTTTAATCTAATAAAATTAGGGTGTAAAATGTGCAAAATAATCTGAGATCTGACATGATCCATGAGAGGAGTGACATATATGTGCATTTTTATACAAATGATGGGTAATAAGTATGTAAGACACACCACAAGACTTTGTGCCAAAAAGTAAAAAATGGCATCCATCATGATAATCATGATAATAGGATGCAAATTAAAAATTGAAATAAGGGAAAACCTAATGATGCACTAGGGTCTGAAATAATGTACTCAAATTAAGTCAAGCTCACCAAATGGTTTAATTATTTAAGACTTAGTAGATATAAATCTTAGGTTGTTAAAGGTCCAAGTATAATAAATTAGGGTAAAAATATGCAATAAATTTTACCACTAATTTGTAACAAAATTGACTTAGTTTGACCTTTATACAAATAGTAATAAATAATGTAAACAAGTACTTAGTTTTAAAGTGATTGAAATGGGAGATCTAGAGGCTGTAAACTGAGATAGAGGTTGATCTAAGTGTCACAAACATGATCCATGTGTCAAAACCCTTCCTAAATAGTATCACCCTAATTGGACACTAACACCATGAGGATCTAGTCCCTATTTTGGTGCTAGTGTCCTTTGTGCCAAATTATTTTTAGATTTGAGTGTACTTGTGTTTGGGTTTGCCAAGCTTGTTCTTATGCACAAGATTTTTGGATCTCTATATATGACCTATTTTTTACTATTTTTATATGGAAACCCTAAACCTTCATGTTTCTAGGGAATCTAATTGGTACAAGTAGTAAAGTGTGTTATTAGTGGGGTAGGTTGGACATCCTAAATAGCTTGCTATGATGAGAATTGTCTACATATCAATACTCTAAAGAGGGATCAAATTCGATGTAGTTATCCTCACTTAAGTGCTAGTGCAAGTGCAAATAAAGCTAGTATGAATACTTTCTTGAGTGATTTGAATGTGCATGAGATTGGAAACCCTAAGTAATATGAGCTTAGGAATGTTGTAGATGGTTGTATGCATAATTAGGGAAAAATAGGGATTAATAACCTTGATTATGCACATATTGTTTTGAGTTGTTTTTGTAATTTAAATCTAATTTCTATCTAGTGTATAAAGGGTTAAAATTCATGTATATATACTATTTTAGTGCTTATTTAGGTTTTAGAAAAGGTATAGGATGACCCTAGGTGGTTTCTCATTTGAAAACATATCCATTGGTTACAAAATGAGGGAAAAAGATAATATCACCCAAACTGAGACACTAGCACCATAGACGCTATTGTCCAAATTATGGTGATAGTGTCCAGGTGGCAGAACCTAAGGTACCAGGGCTCAAGATGTTAAATTGAGGGTTTGGGACTACTTTAAGGATGTTTAAGGATGCATGTGGTCTACATGAAGGATAGATAAATGTATAAATAGGCCCTAAGATAGGTCTAGGGATAAGTTATGGAAGGGTGGTCTCAAGTAACACTCTTAGCACTCAAGTTTAATTTTTATGTGATTACAATGGGATACTAAATCCTCTTGACTACCTTGGGGTGTTTGAAGAGCTACAAGAAGGATATGAGGGTTTTGTAGGTGAGGAGGGATAGGAGGGTTTTGCAAGTGAGGAAGGATATGAGGGCTAGGAGGCATATGAGGGTTTTTGGGTTAGTAGGGATAGGAGGGTCAGGTGGTTGTTCATTTCCACTTGGCACATTAGCCTCTGCATGTGCTAAAAAACAAAAAAGTAAATAATTTCAATAGAAATACAACAAAATTAACTAATTTTATTTCTAAATACACTAAAACATGTTTGCATACCTTTTTTTTGACATGCCATTGTTGATTCAGGTTGATGGATTATTTTTTTGTTTACCTTGGTCTCACTATCAACCACATATTTCCTCTTGTTGTCTCCTAGTTATTTGCATTGATGCCAAATAAATGACATCAATAGTTTATCTTTAGTTAAAAGTAATAAAACCACACATGTGGTTTTATTTATTTATAACCATGTACATAGTTTTAATATGTTAAAATCATGTACATAGTTTTAATGCATTAAAACGTGTACACAATTTAGGCTCGATGATCACCAAGTATATGTCACAAAACCACATATGCACTTTTAAAAATTTCATATGCAGAACCATTTTCAACATTCCAAACATGAATTTTTGTATGCTTTTTGGCCTTCCATATCCATGCAATTACCCATTTATAATGTTTGTAATGATCATGCTTTGTTTAAAAATGATAAACCTTGTGCATAATATAGAAAACATAGGCATCATATCTCAGTAATGCTATAAATTACATATATGCAAATTTTATGGTAAATCCACTCATGACACTTTTCATTGTTAGAAAATGACTAAATCCCTTACCTTTAAGGTTAACACTATTTGGATTCTTAAAAAAGATAGATCTTCTATGGACTTTGATGTGTCTTCATGTAATGTTTGTTCTATTACTTCATGACAAATATATTTTACAAGTGACACATCGTCTTTGTTTCTGTTTTGATTAAAATCAAAATATTTTATGCATTGATTGTTTTTTGTTACAAAGGAAATATTATTTGATTATTTTGACTAACTTATTTTTCATACAAAAATTCATACTTTATGATGGAAGTTGTCTTTCTTCCATTTGACTTATTGTACATCTACTTTTATTAAATTATGTATGTAGATCATATGTTTATGGCATATTGGTTACTTGACTTGAAAGATTGATGTTAGATTATATGTCTTAGGTTTTATGGATCCTTATTCCTCATTATTAGTATTTGTTCCATTACGGATTGACCACATTATTCAAAGATGATTCTTAGATATTTTTGATGATCACACTTTTATCTTTTGTGCATTTTTGGTGACACCTTCTCCTCTTCTTTATTTCTCAATCTAATATGATATCTATTGTAATTCTTCTTGAATGATGTTTTTTTTTTATTAAGGGGGGGTATTATGTAATTTCAACTCCCTTCCTTATTTGTAAAAGGTTTTCTCCACTTTTGTAACCTAAAATTAAGCTTAAGGGTGAGTGTTGGAGAATTAATCTTATTTGGGTTCATTTTAGGCTAGTATAGGTTTGGGCTTAATCTTGCTTATGTGTGTATTTATTAAATTTATAAGTACAATTTATCTTAGCTATATGAGGTGTCAATCACCTCTCTTGTGTACTTTTTGAATTTGAGAGATAAACTTATAAGTAACTCCCCTCCTCATATGTCACAAACATCCTTCCCACTTGTAAGAGTATTAAGGACACTTGACATACACATGAAGTTGTCTCATGTAACTCTTTTTATTTCCTAGTTCTATATAAAAAGATCTTCTCTCCCATTCCTCACAACACAACACAATCATTCTTCTTGCATAATCATTCTTTTTAATTTTTGATGCTCTCTTGAATTAAGGTCATTATTCTCCTTCACTCCTAGCTTCTTCTTTTATGTACTTATAGATTCATTGTTGCAAAGGATTTAATATTACAGTGGGGTTTTTATCCATTCAATAGTTTTCCCACTTGTCACTTTTGTCTCAACCTTATGGCTTGATTATTTCAAGGTGATGTTTGTCTCTTTTCATTCATTTTTTCTCATTTATCTCAATGTTATTTCATGACCTAAGTAATAAACATAATAATTTTCCTTAAACATTATTTCATTAATTTAATATAATTTTAGGGTATGCAATCCTGAAATAATGATATTAAAATATGGTAACACACTTTGTATTGAAATATAAATATTTTATAAGTAGAAAGAATCCACTCATTGAACCCAAATGATAAAACAAGGAGATGATCTCCTCCCATTCATATTTTATCATCAAAAAACTGCCTTAGACATCCCCTAGCCAAGATTTCCCAACTCAAAGCATTAGATAACCAACTAAAAGTTTAACAAGTCAAGAACATGGCCTATTCCAAGGAGAGGGTGTAGGATACAATCAACTATACATAAATAATTTCAAACTTAAGAGAAAAACCATTATTTTATCAAGCTATCAAACCACAACCAAAACTCACAAGTAACACAAATATCTTTTTGTAACAAGCTTACCCAATAATAAGGATGTAAATGATAGTCAAATTTACTTGGTTATTAACAATAAATCATTCCAATTTCATTATCATAATAGGGGAATTTCCTTTAGAAAAGATCTACATTTAATAAACAAGTTTAAGGATATGATCAAACATATACATAAAGGTTGAGTCTAAGTGATAGTAAGACCTTACCACTCTCAACAAATTAACTCAAGAGGAAACCACAAAATATATTTTAACACACTCACAAAACTCTATAAAAAATAGTAATATTGAAGTATTTATGCCATAATCATTCATTAATAATATTAAAATAAATAAAAAACAAATTAAAATACCTCTTAAAAGGTACAAACCACAAAGTAATAGGTAAATTTATAAGTGGAAAACTAAACTAATTAGAAAAAAAATCCACATGATAATTAAGAAGGCTTTGCTAAGAAAACTTCACAATACAACTTTTAGAAACAAGATGATTTGAGAAGTAGAGAGAAAGCTTCAAGTATCTAATAAAAAATCAGGAGGAGAGGGCTCTTTAAATAGAGTAAAAATAAGGGAGAGGAAGTTAGAAGAAATCCCATCATAACTTACAAGGTCTCCCTAGTGTGTGCCAATTTTCATATTCCCTTAGAAAGTGAAGGGAAGTGTGTGACATGTTTGGGGATGAGTTATTTGTTCAAGTAACTCCCAAAATTTTAAATAAGACAAAGAGGTGAGAGACACTTCATTAAATTTGGATTTATGTGAATTAATAATTCATATAAATATAAATCCTACACACTCTTAAAGACTTAAGAAAGATCAAAGTAAACCCAATTAAGATTAATTTCCAATACTCCTCCTTAAGATTAATTTGGGGTTACAAAAGTGGATAAAATCTTTAAAAATAAATAATGGAGTTGACATTACATAATTCTCCCTGTTAATAACAATTTTATTCAAAATGAAGTATAATGATTACAATCTGAGAGAAGGAGGAGTCGCTAAGAATGTTGCAAAGGTTTAAGTTCAATCATCAAAAACCTCAAAAAATATTTGTGGGAAAGAAATATTGTCAATCCATTTTGGAAGAAAGACCAACAAAAGGAGATGGAAAAAAATGATCCACAAGAGCCTGCAAAACACAAAGGATAACACCAAATCTTTGGGTTAAGAGAACAAGTATGAAAAAAAAAAGATACATGTTAATAAAAATAGATTTAAGAAGAACAAAGAGATAGATTCTAAAGTGCTTAATATTGCACATGTAAAAGGAATTAATTCAAAGCATAATGAGAAATATATATGCAAATTGGATAAATATTATTCAAAAAATATTATGCATTTATAAAAACTTGAAAAAGAAAGTCATATGTTTTTGAAAGACTTAAAATACAATAAATAAGCAAAAGAGACAAAGGAAGAGCTAGACACACAACAAAAAGTGCTAAATCAAAATGTAAAACAAGTAGGAGCAACAATATTCTCTTTTATCTTTCTATTTTTAATATCTTGTTGTTTTTGAAAATAATGGTCTTCATCATGATTAGTTTTATTAGACTTGTTTTTTTTTTCAAATCTATAATGAGCCTTAGAATTGTCTTTGCCATTTTTTTGTTAATGTTTAGATAGCAAAATATGTCCATTGGTTTTTAGACTATCAATTCGAATTAACTTTTGTTCTTCTTAACATAATACAGTATAAAATAAATCAAATGTCAATTGAATAATTAATATAGGAATAATATGTTGTGAATTAACATTTGTAATAAAACACTGAAATGTATAGATAAACACTTTTTCATAATATTATGAATTAAGTGCAAATATAAAATTTTAACACCCAAACCAGATAATTGTAAATGCAAGGAATGAATCTTTGTTAAAAAATCATCTATAGTTTTAAAATCATTATAATTCAAGTCTGAATGTTGATCTTAATTTTTTTTAAAGATTCATTCACAATGTCATAAATAACTTTATGTTTAGTCCAAACAACAAACACAAGAATACAACCATAATGTGCACATGAAATTCAGGGGTCATGGCCATACCAATCAAACCTAAGGCCTCTTCATTTTTTACTTTTCATTTCTTTTGGACATCAAGATGGTAATATTTTTAGCAGGTTTGGTTCCTTTCCATCTATGACACACATTAAGTGTTTGAAGATGAAAATGTATTGCATGTACAATTTTCATAAGTGGTAGTTGGTTGTTGTAAGTTTAAATTTGGGAAACAATTTAGTCATTCAGCCATGAAATCTCACACAATCCTATAAATTGAAATGCAAAAAAAAATCATCAAAGTGTTTAAAATATGAGGGACAAAAATGCCAAAAAAAGATGGGCTTGACTGAAGAACAAAGAAATGGTTTAAGAAAACTTAGACCATTAAAATGTTGAGATTTTAAAAAACACAATAGTATTGAAAATACTATGATATGGTTAATAATTCTACAAAAACAATGATTTAATGCACCATAATAGTTGCAATGGAAAACATTATTCAAGTGATTTTTTGAAGAAAAACTATAAATTGTTGATTGAAAAAAATTGCTTGACCAACTTTATGAAAAAAAAAAAAACTTATAAATGTAAGTCCACACCAAAACATCAAAATGTAACTTAATTGAGTTTGAAAGTTGGTAAATAGTGTGATAGATTTTTTTTGTTTTATAATAATAACTTAATTATCAATTTTTTTGAATGATCAAGTAATGAAAAAAAGATTAATTTTAAAACAAATATTAAATGCATGATTGCAAAGATATTTAATAAGATGTTAATTTGAATTCACTTATCTATATAATTCAAGTGATGTTTCTCATTTGAATCATCTAACATTTTTTATCTAACATAATGTTATTATAATAGCACATGGTGAAAATGTGAAATGCAATTTACCATTAATTCATTTGTCATTGTTATTGGATGGTGGAGCCTGATCTTATTTTAATGCCCAATTATTGATAGGGTGGTATGGGGGGGGGGGGGACGGGGGGGGAATGCCACCCCACTAGGGTCACCATGGGGTCGTATTAAATCTGGACCATTCACTATTAGGTCACAGATCTAATGGTAGAAATTATGTTTATGCATTTTTGCCCTAATATGTAACCCTCCTTTGATACGAGGACATTATAATCATGGTGGAATACTATATGTGAGTGAAGAGGGTATTGTAGTGGATGTATTTCAGGTTTTTCCCTTCATTCTTTGGATTGTATAATAAGAAGGATTGACTATTTTTGTATGGATGTAGCCCATATTGGGTGAACCACATTAAATCTGTGTCTCTATTGTGTTGTGTTTTCTAAATTTTATTTCCATATTTAATTCATTAATATTACTCTATGTTCTATATTCTTAACAACAGGTATCATATCTAAAAGTTTATTTAGAAAATAAACTCATAGGAAAAGAAGGTTCCTAGTTCGAGTGGAAGCAATGGCATAAGAAGGAAAGTTTAAGGTTGAGAAGTCCAACAGCAAAAACTACCAACTATGGAAGATGAAAATAGAGGACTATCTGTATCAAAAGGAAAGAGGAAAGGGCCTAGGGAGTCATGGTAAGTCTAAGAAGGGAAGATCCAAATCTAGGGGAAATTTGGTGTTCTGGATTTGTAGGAATAAATGACACCCAAAGAAAGATTGTTGGTTTCAAAAAGGAAAACAAGGAGATAGATAACAAGATAAAAATTAGGAAGAAAATGTAGCAGGTGATGTGTTACAAGATGATTTAATATTTTATTTAGATAATATTAATGATTCCTAGGTGTTGGATTTAGGGGTTTCATTTCATGCTACACCCCATAATAAATATTTTCAAGACTATGTTCAAGGTGATTTTGGATATGTGTATTTGGGTGATGGTGAACCCTGTAAAGTTGTAGGAAAAGGGTAAGATACAAATAAAATTATAAAATGGAAATAAATGGTTGCTAAAAGAGGTGAGGCATGTTCCTGAGTTGAGAATAAATCTAATTTTAGTAGGGCAATTGGAAAGTGAGGGCTGCACAGTTACATTTATAGAAAATTCATGGAAGATCACCAAAGGATCACTAGTAATAGAAAAAAGAGAGAAGGTGGGTACATTATATTTATCTAATTGTAATGTTGACTCTTCTATTGATTTAGGTTCTACAAAAGTGGATACAAAATTATGGCACCACAGACTTGGGCACATGAGTGAGAAGGGGATGCAAGTTCTCCACTCAAATAATTTATTGCCATATTTAAAGAAAGTTGATTTGGATTTTTGTGAGCACTGTGTGTATGGAAAATAGAAGAGAGTCTAATTTCTCAGAGTTGGGAAGACAAAGAAGGATGAAAAGTTAGATCTTGTGCATATAGATGTATGAGGACCGGCTCAGGTATCATTCCTTGGTGGCTTTTCTTATTATGTTACTTTTATTGATGATATAACTAGAAAAACTTGGGTTTATTGCATATGAAATTTTTTTGATGTTTTTGATACTTTTAAGAAATGAAAAGCTTTGGTTGAGAATGATATAGAAAATAAGTGAAGTGCGTTAGATCAGATAATGGAGGTGAATATTTTAGTAAGGAATTTGATAATTATTATTCATCCCATGGGATTCATAGAGAGAAGATGATTCCAAGAACACCACAATAAATGGTGTGTCAAAAAGGATGAATAGGAAAATCATGGAGTGTGTAAGGAACATGATATTATGTGTAGGGTTGCCCTTATAGTTTTGGGTAGATGTTGTGGATACTGCTATTTAATTAATAAATAAAGGGCCTTCATTATAGAACTAAGCTTGAATCAAAATCCAAGAAATTATACTTTTATTAGATATGAAGTTAATGATTTTGGTTACTGTTTATGGGATTTTAAAAATTGCAAAATCATTACGAGTAGAGATGCGATCTTTAATGAGAAGGTCATGTACAGAGATCAGTTGCACAGAAAGAAATAAGAAAAGCTAAACACTGAATATGTAGTACTTGATGAAATCACTATAAATGAAATTCCAAAAGTGCCAAAAAATTAGAATGTGCAACAAAAAAAATCATAATTACCTCAAATTCCTGGAAGTGTAATTAGAAAATCTATCAGAGTAAGTAGACTCCCTAAATGATACTCTCCTTCAATTTATTATTTATTATTGACTGATGGTGGTGAGCTAGAAAACTATGAAGAAGCAATGCAGGTAAAAACTAGAAAGAAGTGGGAGCAAGGCATAAAAGAGGATATGGACTCCTTGATACATAACCAAACTTGGGATTTGGTTCAATTGCCTGTAGGTAAAAGAACATTGAAAACTAAATAGGTTTATAGGTTGAAGAAAGAAGATGGAGGCAAAAATAGGTTCAAGGATAAACTTGTTGTAAAGGGGTTTGCATAAAATAAAGGTATAGATTTTGACAAAATATTTTCTCTAGTAGTTAAAATGACTTCTCTAATAATTTTTTAAAGTTTGGTAGCAGTAGAAGATTTGCACCTTGAATAGTTAGATGTGAACATAAAATTCCTTGATGGTGACTTGGAGGAGGAAATATATATGGAATAGCGACAAGGATATAAAGTCAAAGGTAAGGAGAAAATGGTGTGCAGGTTGAAGAAGAGTTTATATGGCCTAAAACAAGCTCCAATATAGTGGTTTTTAAAATTTGACATGTTTATGATAGAATAAGGTTATAGTAGATGTCATTCTGACCACTATGTTTACTTTAAGAGATTAGATAATGGTAGCTATATTTTCTTATTATTATATGTAGCTAATTTGCTTGTTGTAGGGTCTAACATGCATGATATAAATGAGCTCAAAATAAAACTATCAGATTCATTTACAATGAAGGATTTGGGTGCTACAAAGCAAATCCTTGGTATGACAATAAAAAGAGATAGAAAAAATAAAAAGTTGACATTGTCTCAAGAAGAATACATCAAGAAGGTGTTAGTCAGGTTTAATATGCAAGATGAAAAAGTAGTAAGTACACTTTTGGGAGGGTACTTCAAATTAAGAAAGGAACAATGTCCTAAAACACAAGAAGAAGTCAATTACATGTCCAAAGTTCCCTATGCTTTAGCAATTGGAAATTTAATGTATGTTATGGTGTGTAATAGACCAGACATTGCTCATGCAGTGGGAGTTGTTAGCACGTTTATGAATAATCCAAGAAAAGAGCACTAGGATGCATTCAAGTGGATTCTTAGGTACTTGAGAGGGACCATTGATAAACAATTATGCTATGAAGGGTTAGATGTTACCTTGAAAGGATATGTTGATGCAGACATGGCTGGATATTTAGATGGTAGGAGGAGCACCATAGGTTATGTATTCACTATTGGTGACATAGTAGTTAGTTAAATTTCAAAATTATAGAAGATAGTTGCTTTGTCAACTACAGAGGTGGAATATGTTGCAACTACAGAAGCAAACAAAGAGATGTTATGGATGCAAAAGTTCATGGAAGAGTTGAGGCAAAATTAGGAAGATTAAAGGTTGTATAGTTATAGCCAGAGTGTAATTCATTTAGTAAAGAACTTAGCATTCCACTCAAGAACCAAACATATACAACTAAGGTATCACTTCATTCATTCAGTTTTGGAGGATGGTCAACTGAAGTTGGAAAAGATCCATACGAGTCAAAATATTATAGGTATGCTAACAAGGGAAATCATTGAATAGAATCTAGAGAGTTGTTTAGCTTCAATAGGTCTTCAAGGATAACAAGGAAGATGAGAAACATGCTAGGGTCAAAGTTCAAAGAAAATTCCAAGCAAGAGTTGTAGTGGTGGAGTTGCAATAATTAGTCTCCAAGTGGGAGATTGTTAGATGGTGGATCTTGATCTTATTTTAATGCCTAGTTCCCGATAGGGGGTGTGTCTGGGGGAAATCTGGACCATATACTATTAGGTCATAGATCTAACACTAAAAATTATGTTTGTGCATATTTTCCATAATATATAACCCTCCTTTGATATGAGGGAATTGTAATCATGGAGGCATACTTTGTGTGAGTGAAGATGATATTATAGTGGATGTATTGCATGATTTTTCCCTTTATTTTTTGGACTGTATAATAAGGACTGGCTATTTTTATGTGGATGTAGCCCATATTGGGTGAGCCACATTAAATCTCTGTCTCTATTATGTTGTGTTTTATACATTTTATTTATGTATTTAATTCATTAATATTGCTCTATGTTCTATAATACTAATAGTTGTTGAGGACTTAAACACTGATATTTAAGAAATGTAAGTTAAATTTGACTAAGAAAACACTAGTGAATGATTAAGCCAAGTAGAAATCAGAACTAATTATGGGAAAAGGACATAAAGAATGTATATGTGGAAAGTTACATTTAGAAAGACATAGAAAAGCGTTAAGGTTTTCAAGATGGATAAATAGTGCAATAATGAGGTCAAATAGAGGCACACAACTAAGAAAATATAAGTTGTTACATAGAAAGCATTAAGTTTAAGACCGCACAAATACAAAATTACAAATACTGAGTAATAAAAAAAATAACAAATACTACATAGTTAATAAAGAACACATATTATGCACTTAAAAAATATCAAATACTGTAAATTAATTAAATGAAAAGCCCTGCAAAAACATCGAGGGAAAGAGACAAGGACTATGTAAAAATAAAATGCACTATGCTATAAACAAAATAATTTTGAAAAAAGGTGTTAAAGACCTTTCATGAGCTCAATAAAAATGCAATGAGCTATAATTATGTACAATTAAAAAAGATACATGCTAAAAGCATTAGAAAAGAGAAATTGGAACACTAAAGCTATAAGGAATAATGTATCTAGTTGAGCATGCAATATGACATTAATAAAACTCAACATATAATGCAAAGTAAAGAGATTCTATACAAAAGGCTATTTAGCCAAAGGATAGAGATTGATTTGTGTTTTGTTAGTTATTTTAAACTTGAGGGATTTATTGAAAAAACACAAGAAAAACTCATACTTCAATAATTAGATAACAAAGATTGCTTAAAAAATGAGTCTTCTTTTACATAAAACTTTGAGCTAAATGAAATAGAACAACCTATTTGGAGAATAGCTCAAAACCAATTGAAGAATGATAAAATATTTCTTATGATCAACTTGTAATAGGTGGTTAGAGGGTAGAAATATCAAGCAACATAATATAAATAAAGAAATAGATTTGAAAATATTGTAAAAGTGGAAGCCCTTACAAAACAAATCTAAGATTTATCCAAAAGAGCCTACATAACTCACTAATCAATGTTAGAAAAAACACTAAGTTTTAAAATCATGAAATATTTATGCCAGAATCATTCATTGATAACATTAAAATAAAGAAACAATAAACTAAAATTTCTCTCAAAAGGAGTAAACCAAAAAGTGAGACACATATTTTTAAGTGAGAAACCAAACTAATTAGAAAAAAAACCTACGTGATAATTAAGAAGGCTTCTCTAAGAAAACTTCACAATACAAATTTTATAAGGAAGATGATTTTAGAAGTAGAGAGAGCTTTAATTATCTAATAAATAAAAGAGGAGGAGAGGGATTTTTAAATAGAGTAAGAATATGGGAGAGAGAGTTACAAAGAATCCCATGATGACCTTAACAGGCCTTCTTAGTGTATGCCAAGTATCCTATTCCCTTAGAAAATAAAGGGAAGTGTGTGATATATAGAGGGAGGATTTAGTTGTTCAAGTAACTCCTAAAATCCTAAAGAGGACAAAGAGGTGAGAAACACCTCTTTAAATCCATATTTATGTGAATTAATAATTCACATAAATACAAATCCTACACATTCTTAAAAGCTTAGGAAAGATACAAGTGAACCCAAATAAGATTACTATCTAACAAGTACAATACATGGTCAAAATTAATAAATTAGTCAATAATCAAGAAGGCCATGAACCCCAAAATGAAATCATGTAAAACACAATAAAATTTCCAACAAAGGAATAAGACATGAGAAAAAAATCATTTTAAATCAATTCAGACATCGAAGGATTCCATGACTAGGATCCTACCTTATGTCAACCACCTAAAAGAACACAACTATCATTAATTTAAAATTCTTACCTAAAACCCCAAGATAAAATCCACCAAATAAAATCTAAATTTTTGCAATGAAAGAAGAGCTAAGTGCCAACCAATTAAGGATGGAGGAAAATAAAAAGAAAGAAGAATTCCCTCATAAATAATGTGATGTAAGGGCATCTTCATTGCTCTCCATGCTGAGTTATCTTAGCTCATAGGAATTATATAAAATGTATTTGTCCTAGTTAGGAGTCTTAGAAGTCTTCAAAATTTGAATTGTTGATGAAAAGGGATTTCCTGCCAAAACTAGAATTCAAATATTTGAATTTTAAGAATTGGTTTGAGTGGGATTTTGAGTTTAGAAAAGAAGGTAGTTAGGGGTTAGTATTGTATTAAATTTTAGAAGGTATCAAAATAGATCATTACGTACTTGAGTCATTAGTATGTTATGGTAGGAGTTAAGGTGGTTTAACCTTGTCAATGATTCTTGAATGGGAACAATAATCCATTAGGAAAGGTAGTTATAGTTTTCCAATTACTTGTGTATATATATATATATATATATATATATATATATATATATATATATATGTTTTTGGTGTGATTATTTGGTAGAGTTGTGGGGGGTTGGATTGGAATGAGGAATGTAGAAGAACCCCAAAATAATAAAAGATAAGTTTCTTGGTTTTGATAACTGAATTGCAGACCCTATTTTATCTTGCAATCTGTGTCCTTAGAAACTAAGTTATGTTGTGGATTGAAAATCTTGAGAACATGATAGTGTGTGTATATACATTTGGTGGTAACAAGTTAGAGAATATGAGTCAACTGAATAAAAATGTATGTTATTGCTAAGCATATGATCAAATGGTTCCTTGTGAGGTAAAGTAACTAGCATTTTACAATTTGAGTTTTATGCCTAAAGAGGGATGTGTAAACGCCATATGTGTGAGAGGATCTTGTAGGAGAACATTTATAATGCACGCATGATTTGTAAGTTTAAATTTACATGTGTTTGAAGTTTCTTGTGTGAATCCCATTCATTTTGGAATGTATTTTAGTAACCAAGGTGCTCAGACCCTAACCCTTGTGTGATAGTCACATGGATGACTATATTGATTTGTTATAAAGACAAAAATGTATAAAGAACTAAATTTTGGTGATAATTCAATAATATAAAGTGTGATAAGTTGTATGAAAGGAATCTTGATGCCTAAGCTTAGTTCTATTTATAGTCTTGGTGAAGAAACTATATTGGACTGTAGACTGCCTAAGAATGAATATACATAGTTAAAACAAAGTAAGGTCAAAAGTGAGGATAGGGGTGTGTAGTTGATCCTTAAAGATTCTAGAAGGTGTATGACACATGTGTACAAATAATTAAATTACTAAATGTTTCTAAAAGTTAGTTTGAAACTCAAAATCAAAAGATATCAACCCTCAGATAACACAAACCTAAGTTTACACACACAATCATTCTCTAAACTTGTGTAAAGGATGAACAAAGGCTTCTAAGGTGAATTTAATGGTTGAAAAAGGTACATGGTAATTAGAAAGACCTTTAAAAATAATCACAAAAATTTTAAAGTCTTTAAATTTCTTGGAAAATCCATTTATTCCTTCTTGGGTGTTTATAGACCATGGCAACCCTGTTCTAGGTTTTGAAATGAAAATTGGTATTGCAAGCATTTTAACTATCAAAAAATTCCCAAAATTGGTAGTTAGTTATGGTTTCATGTGGATAAATATATTCTGTAGGTTTTGAGTTTGCACTTGCCTTGGAGTACATAAAAATGAAGACTAAGTGTGTGCAAGAGGTGACAAATGCCTAATAGGCCTAAATAGAGATTAAGAAGGACCTAAATATATGATCTAACAGTGAAGGTGAGCCAAGAATATTTGTTAAAGGTTAGTAGATGATAGAGGGTATGTGGAAAAGTATTTATTTTTCCAAGATTCAACTGTACCTTTCCATACAGGTAGAAAAGGAGCAAAAAAGGGCTACAAGAGATCCTATCAAGGTGGTAGAAGTTGTGGGTAAGGTACAAGATACATTAAGAAGATTTTTGAGATGGAAAAAGAGACTTAAAAGAATGGGATTAGCATGGTATTGATGTCATAAAACTTCAATGAGGGTTAGAGGAAACTAGAGTCAAATGGGAGCCAAGGGTTCAAATAGATCTTGTTCAAGAAGGAACCTATTAAAGCAAGACAAGTGTGAAAGTAGATAGCAATAAAATAAGTGATAATGGAATTGATAGAAAAGGTTTTCAAGATTAAATTGTGACAATATTGATCAAGGATTGAGCTAAAGAGTTGTCAAGAGGGAAACAAAGTGTGGAATAGTCTAATAACCAAGAAGTGATAAGAGATTGTAACTTTGAGTTCCAAGATCAAAGAGGACTAAACCAATGTCATCAGAGCTAGATGGAAAAGGCAAAGGTAAGTGTGTGTATGAACATGTGTTTGTATTCATATTTTCCAAGGTCATTTTAGACCTCTACATCATAATAACTTTGATACTTATAGAAAATATTTCCAAAATTTTACCCATTGAAACTTTCTATTTGTCACTCTCATCTCCCAGGACTTTCCTCTAAAGTATTTATCACCAATAACTCTCCTTTATATATATATATATATATATATATATATATATATATATATATATATATATATATATATATATATATATATATATATATATCCCTTACAAGTCACATGGGCACCATGCCCTCCATACACTTTCGTTTACTACTCTTACACTTCATTTACCCCTCTCTTCAACCAATGCATTCAAGAGGGTATAAGAACATTCAAAAGTCAACAAAATGCCAATGATATTATCTCAAACACATCTACTAATTTGAAGGTATAATTAATCACCTAGGAAAGCCAAAACTTGTCCAACACTACTCCATAAATGGCCCTCCTTAAATAAATATTTTATAAGTGGATATATATTAAGGAAACTAAAAAAATATCTCAAATCTCTTCTAGAAATTTATAAGGGTCAAGGGTCAAATGGGAAGAGGTTGGAAAGAAGAATAAATATATTGAAATTTTATACAATTCTAAATTGACAAGTTCAATACATCAACGAAATTAGAAAAAAATAACAATACATATAACAACCTAGGAGAAAATAATGGTTAATAGATGCTTCATGTAGTTCAAGTTCATTCTCTTGGTCTCCCTGTTACTTGTGCACTCAAGCACACACATCAAAACATTTAATGCCTATGATAGCCAAAGCAATTGAATTAAATATATGGTAAGAAAAAAACAAAAATATCACAAGCATATACATAAATATTATATGGATCATAATATTATAACATACCATGTGAAGTGATTCTATATATATAGTGTCACTTTTCTTGAACAACATGATATCAATTTAAGAATACAACAAACATAATTAAATAAGAAATGAAGAAGTTGAGCCTTACATTCACTGTGTTGATGAGTCTCAGAGATACAATGGTCTCCTCGAAAATAGATGATTAAATCCATTCAAGCACTACAAACATAAATGGATAGATATTTGCATACAAGTATGCAGATTTTGTAAAGAAAATTTTGTAAGTAGAGTTTTAAAGAATTGTAATTACAGTTTCAAAATTTTAAGGAATAGTTGAATATCTAGTTACAATGTATGTAATTTGGATTGTATTTGAAGGTTGAATGCACCTCTTATGTATACACTTAATTTTAGTACAAGACTAGTTATTTGTTATGGAATTAATGTGTTTATTTACTTTTGGATCATTAGTTTAGATTAGGTTCTTATTGGTGCTTTTTCCTTATGTCATGGGTTCTGATTTCTTTCTATGCTCCATGCCTCCTTTACAACTCCATGTTTTATGCATCTAATGCCAATGATAATACCACTAATCAATATGAAATAATTGAAAAGCTACAAAACAAGTAATTTTTCTCTAATACGACCCCAAATACTCATAGAATGTTTAAAACATTATTTTAGGATATCTTAATCATTTTAATAATTGTGTATCACTACATTCTTGATCATCCTTTTTAATAAATGTTTTGACCTCTTTTTCTAATTTATTTGGTTCTTTGTGTCATGTTTATCGATCTTCTCGCCTTTTAATATTAAGCTTATTAATAAACTATTAATTATCTATTAACTAATATTCAATTATCGACCTCCTCAACTAACGTAACTTATATATACTTAATAAAATATGGACTAAGTGTACCATATTCCTTTTATTTCTCTTCATTCTTAGTAACATTTGCATTATAGCCACCATTCCGGGGAGCCTTGGGAGAAGGGTACAAACAACAAGTGTTCGAGGAAGCCCTATAAGAAACGTATGATTGGAGAAAAAGAAGAGTTTCAACCTAGGTTTGAGGGAGCCCTTGGGAATTGGTAAGAATTGAGAAGGCAAGGATGGACCAGTAGGTTGCGAGTTGAGGTTACACAGACCAAGAAAATCCATAACGATGGAGAGGTCATGATTTAAGGTGGATTTGAAGTCCAAGACATTGCAGATCCAACTCATGGCATCAGGGAGAAAGGACCAGACTAGATCGTGAATCAAGAATCATGATTTCCATCATCAATGGTATTGTTAGTCATTTTTAGCAATTTCCATCATTTTCAAAAGCAAAGACCAGAAATAAGAGTCCCAGTAACGATTTTCCTGACATTTTTTGGTACCTATGGAAAATGGCATGTTTTTCAATCTAGAACAAAGTTGCTAGGTTGTGTGGATAAGTTGTAGTGTAGGAAAAATGGGAAAAGACCAGATCGACAGTATAAAGTCATGATTTCCATCAATAGGAGGACAGTTGTGCTTCTTCCAGACATTTTGTGGGAGGACAACTGTGCTTCTTCTAGACGTTTTGCAACTCGGAATTACATTCAGGAATTGTTAGACCATGAGAGAGACATAACTTGCAGTCACGTGAGGTCTTGTAGACATCAAGGCATGTGAGCATTTGTGAGTTATGATTTTTAATTTCGTGAGTTTTTCCTTGACACTTCTGTGCATAAACAGAGAAGGAGAGAACGATTTGCAAATATTGTAATTATTTTGGCATAAGAATTTGCAGAAGTTTTTTGTGGTTCTACGAGGTCTGTGATGTGATTTGATTTATAGACTGCATTTACACCTTTCCAAGTTTTTTTGGGTGCCTATACAAGGATTATGATGTGATTTGCTTTATAGACTGCATTTATTTTTGCGTTGAATTACGAATTAGAGGTTGTCCACATCCCTATGAATAACGGCTAATACTCAAATTTTGGTTTAGTTGGAGGCACATAAATTAGTTGGTCAAAATTATAATGTCTAGATTCTAACAATTGTGAGTAATCGTGATAAAATTATGGTCAATAAGGAATGAATATTTATTATGATTTTTTTTATTATGATAAGCATTATAAATGGGCTCTTCTCCTATTGAAGTTATTTATTTCAAATGATTTGATATTTAGGGTTGGGAATATTAATGTGGCAATTGTGATTTGGATCAATCTTCAAAATAAATACAAAATTTCAAAGAAAAGTTAAGTCTTGTAATGAAAATTTGTTATTTTTAGTAAAGATGACTGAGGATGGGTCCTTGTCAGAACATTTCTTCGGATGAAAGATTTCTAAGACTAACTCATTGCCATGAAAAAAGGTAGGCGATGACCACATGGTTGCTCTTGTTCTAAACAACATGACATCTTTATATGCATATTTTGTGGATGCTTTACACTTGATGGTAAAATGTCAAACTTTAACATTTGACCAGGGTAGTTCTTATTTGTTACAAAAGTAATGTGGGTGGACACATACAAATGAGTCCAATGCCGAGAAAATACAGAAAGCATTAGTTACTCAATCAAAGGTGAAGTGGAAACACATCCATGGTGATTTATCTTCTAAGTACGAAGTGAAGTGATTTTACTATTACAAGGTTGAGCATGTCAAAAAAGATTTTCAGAAGTGATAATAAAATGCTCTTTCCCAAAAAAATAGTCAAATTAAAAATATGACAATAATTGAAGATGAATGAGATTTTGAGGAAGAGTATGCCTTCGTGGTATCATAATCAAACGACGATGCTACTAGTTATTAGTTCATTAATTATGATGCATCGATACATTTTACGTGTTGTAAGGACATGTATGTCATATTTACTGCAGCTATAAATATTTCTTATTTAGTTTCGTTAGTTTATGGGGAGTCATTTTTAGTAGAAGGGATATGAGATATTTACATAGTACTGAATAATGCTAAAAAAATCATAGTAAGGAATTTTAGATATGTTCATAGAAAGAATAAAAATATCTTACATATATTAGTTACTTAACATAAAATCCCAACATTGTCTTCAATTTATTCGAGAAGTAGTGTATTATGTCTGATGTAAAATTTGATAGGGTAGTTTCCCTAGGCACTCGATAAGGTGGCCTTTATAGGATTGTTGAATCACTACAATTAACTTAAGTGACGTGTGAAGAGAGAACCCATAATAAAATATTTTTGGGAGGTTAAAATGCCTCAATTAAATGCACACTTAATTTTGCAAGAGGTTATGATGTCTCAATCTAAGGCATTGTCTCACAGGACTGGAACCAAGGTTGTTAATCCAATAGAGCATGGCCATTTTTCTCTTTATTGTGACCTTTTTATGGTATCTGAATCATTAGTTAAACAACCCCTTGGATGCAAATGGGTGGATGAAATAAAAATAAAAACTAATGGTACTTTGGACAAGTATAAGGCAAGTCTTGTTGCAGAAATATTCTCATAGTAAAAGGAAATAGACAATGAGGAGACTTGAAATTTTTCTCCTACTATGAAGATGGTCACATTTCAATTGCTTCTCTCCATAGCAACTCAATTTGGTTTCCTAAATTGAGATTTAAATGAGTTTTGCATGGTGTTGCTAGAATAATCTTGCGTATCTGGTCTTTATCATTTGGTTTGTAAGTTGAGTAAGTCCTTGTATGGACTTGAGCAGGCTCCATGAGCCTAATATAATTTGTTTGATCAACATATGCAGGCTCCATGAGCCTAATATAATTTTTTTGATCAACATATCCGATATTTCAAATTTAGATCTATGTATATTGGGTTGAAGTTATCAGTGAATGATGATTCATCACTAAGCCATGGAATAGTTTATAGACAATTAGTGGACATCTTGATATATCTCATGTCCACATGACTAGATCAATGTTTTTTTATTAGCAATCTTTCTTGATTTTTGTCTCAATCGAATCTCACACATTGGATCTAATAGAAAACATCAAAGGAGTGTAGATTTCAGAGTCATATCTAAGGAATAACTTGTAGATTTAATGACTAAACTTCTTGGTTTCATTTTATTTGTAAAATTTCAAACTTGTAGTAATCTCTAGTTTAGTCATTAAGGGCAGGTATTAAAGTAATCAATGAACTATTCATTATCTATTAACTAATGTTTAGGTATCAACCTCCTCACTCGATGTAACTTATTTATGCTTAATAAAAAATAAACACACACAAGTATGTTAGTGTGTTGTATGCTTCCATTTCTCTTCATTCTTTCTTTCTTTCTTACTAACATTTGAATGTCAGCTTGCATGTCAATAAGGTATTAATTTTAATTCAATAAGTCTTTAAGTATTGGATTACATTGATGCATTTAGGAGGTAATTAACAAGCAAGAGACATCGTTTTACATTGATAATACATCTATTGAAGTGTTTTACATTGTTAGAGCAACACCCTTGTACCAAAAAATAGAATTGGAAGATTAATGAAATAACATATAGACTATATTAGTTGCTTGCATCTCATTGATAAGGATAAAGACAAGGGTTATGATCTTCATATTGCATCGAAATGCTTGTTGGACAACATGGATTTTTTGATTGCCAATGTATCAAAGAACATGCATCTGAATGAGGCAGACTGCTCGTGACTATCCCCATTTTTATGTTCTTACAAGGTAATTTGAGTTGATTAGGGTTTGTAAGGAAATATAGAAGTTCAAGAATATGTACAATGTGACCAAGAGCATACCCTATCTAATTAAGATATTTTTATCTCTCTAAGGGCATACCACTAAGCTCTTAGGCAAGCCAAGATTAGACCACTATGTTTTTGGTCATTTTCTACTAATTATTACATCCACACAATTGTTATGGGTTTTCTCTAGATCAATTTTTGGACATATTTCCATCTTATTTTAGCTTCTTATGGTACATAGGTTTGATATAATTTGGTATTTATCTCAGATTTCTCTCTTTATCAAATTTGATTCATTTGAATACATTATATTTGTACAATTAAATATGTTTATGCCACTATATATTTGTATTATGTTTGGATCTGAATTGCACATTCATATACTTGGTTTATTGATGTGTCCTTGACCTAATTCCATTTTATTGTACTACACCTTGCACTAAGTTATAACTATGAATGTGCAATACCACAAAAGTAATGGGTTTTAGGAGGGTTGTATTGTGTCACTAAGTCATACCTACCAATTAACTACTTATTGGAGAAGGTTCAAGTGTAATATAATCAATCTATGATTGATTGGAAACTACTTGTGTACTTAATATGAGTCATTGCCATTCTATTTTGTTCTGATTTGGACTTAATAAAAGATGATAATTCAAAGAGAAAGTGTGTGAATCTTTAATCTTACATTTGGAATCCATATTGAATATAATATATGAATTTCAACTCTACTCTTTCATCTCAAGATTTATAACTAGATCTATTATAACAAAACTTAATGTAAGACAAGATTTCAAGGAAAAATGAGCGAAGATTATATTTACACTTAGCAACTAGATGGAATATAATCTTTGAATTGTAACCAATCTAGTCTTTCTTGTCTTTGGATTATTTCATAGATCCAATATAGATTTTTGTAGATGACTATGATTATCAAACAAGAAGATATATAAATAGGAAACAAACCATCAGCCAAAGTCAACACCATTATACTTAATGGATTCTATCAAGTATTAAGTGCCACATACATAATATTGTCTATTTTTTGAGATTACATGTGGCATAATGGTGGAATAAATAGCTAAAAATTAGTAACTCACTGGTTTAATTATTGGCAAGCCTTTTAGATGATAGTTCATGATAGAAAAACGTTAGGTGGTCCACAATCAACAACTAAATTCAAAATTTTACATGAATTTTTATAACTTACATATTTGACAAGTCAAAATAATTTAAACAGGGTAAGGACAAGGCAAGGACACCTATCTAATATATATATGGGGTTGGAATATGGGTGCAAGTGCAAGACGCTAACCACTAACTAATGTCATATCTATTTATTTGGGTGGGTAACCATAGAGTAACCTTGAAGTCCTAACCTAGCTATATTGGCTATATGGATAGGTCTATGCTTTTCAGTACTTTAGAGTGGGGCATAATGGAGTAACCCAATCAAATATCAAGAGACATATCACCCACTTGAGATAACTAGACTATAGATCAGGCCCCTTTATCTTTATTTATATAAGTAGGGTCGGTTGGGTGGGGGTGCCCACCTATAAGAATAGATAAGGGTGGTGTCATTCTAACTAAATGCCATTCTCTCAAAATGTTCAATCTATGCCTAGTTTACATACATACATGATCTATATTTTTATATGTTTAAAAAAAATTTCTAAGTATAATTATGTCTTGATTTAAATTCTTGGTTAAGAATATATGCATGACCATTTTGAAGCTTTTCCCATGGTTACCTTGATGGTACTTTATTCAAGTTTGATATAGATATTCTTTATCTATAATATAGAAGCATGCCCATCCCCCTGTGGCCATAATAAACCATGATACAAATTGTTAGGCCAATTCTTAGGTGGCTTGTCCAAGGATATGGAAAAGTTTAAGTCTTGATACAAAACCCTACTTTGCACAATAAATTGAGCTCATTCATAGGAGTTCTTAGTAATTATAGCATTTATCCTCATATCTAATAATATATAAAGTAAATAAATAAGATATTGTGAGTTTATCCTATAAAACATCAAATATAAATAACCTTACATAATCTTCACACAACTATAAACATGAAGACCAATTGCACATAAATCTTAGTTTTAGTCATGGTAATAAAGCTTACCAATCTAAGGAAAGATCAATCCTTTTTGGTTAAGTTAAAACAATATATATGCATACATTGTCACTATGCAACTTTCCTACTCAGATGTTATACTTACTTTGTTGAATTTTCCTATATTATTGTTGTTATATGGATATACATAATTGATATATCTTGGTAGCTCTTTGTTTCCACTTCTTTTATATTTTCTTACAATCCATTTACTTATTTGGCTTCTTTGTATATATAAAGTGAATATACATTTGTCTTTATGAACCTTAAAAATACTTTACAAAATTATATGTACTCTAATCACTACCCAATAGTTTCTCGGACTTAAAATTTTTATTATCTTGAGATAAAGCCTTACATGCCTCAACTAGAAAGAAGGTAACTTCCTTCACTCTCACCTGGATTTATTTGAAACCTCAAGGCTATGTTCCCAATTTCATTAAGGATATCATTTTATTGACTATGATCCCTTGTGCACTATTTATCCATCCTTTCAAAATTTCAAGAAATCAGCGAGCCAACTTACCACCTTTTATATTTTTTTAAAGGGCTAACATAACTAGGAGATTTTCCTTTATGGGGTTTTAGCCATCCTAACCTCACTTGCAAGAATCTAGCCCATAAAACTACACTCTTCTTCATTGCACCTCAAAATTATAGAATGTTTAACCAAACTTAACAATATTTTAATCTAGTTTAACTTACTTGGATTGTTGTGGCTACATTGGTTGTTATAAGGATAGCTTAGAATTGGTATTTATTGATGGTGGTTGTTGGGAGGATCCATGTTAGTTTGGCTATTTTGTTTGAAAAAATTACATGTAATTGTTGCAGTAGTTTGAAAGGTATTGGATGAGCTTATACAAAGATTTAACTCATACAATAATTATAAAGCCCAATACATAAAGTAATATTAAAAACTTTCACACACTATATTGTATATTATTCTCATTACAATAACAATATGAAAGCTTACATATTTATAGGAATGTCTTTCCTATAAAAATGGGGATTTACCTAACTAAAAAATCTCCCCAAATAACACAATCTAACAAATAACCTATATACATAATATTTTTGTTACTCACAACAAAATAAATTTCAAATATTATATTTTAATTACAAACCAAATATAATTACTAGTGAATTATTACTCACATAATTATTTACATTATAATATTCACTTGAATTTTATGTGAGTGCTATTTTTCCTAAGTGTTTCACAAGACTTAATGAAGTTAAAGAAGGAACTTATCAACTTATAATTGACCATTCACTGTCAAGAACTTATCACCAACTAAAGTAGTGTAGGAACTACAAGTAGGAACCATTTGTTCAACCTTCACTCTTGTATCTTCAAAACAATTTATTTATAAGTACACTATGTGGGAAATAGGAAATTGATCACTTTATTTCACACATATAAACAAGTACTAAAAATAAAATAAATATGCCATTATAGTAAAAATGCTCTATCTTTAGTGGCTAATGAGATGCATTGAATGGCCTCCATCCTCCAATGCCTCCAACGTCCTTTATGTTGATGCTTATTCAACTATTTGAAATTTTGAAGCTTATTTGTATGTCATTTTTAATAAATAATTCTCCTTCCAAAAATGACATACTCTTTCCAATTTGGACATAGAGATCACCTAAAAATACATCCATACAATAATTAACATTAAAATTTGGACATTTAAAAATATACATTTATTTATTTTGAATTTATATTTTAAACATTTTAATAACTAAAAGCAAACAACATACTCAAAAAATATTTCTATATAGATTTTGACAACTAGATTACAACTATGAATTTAGATAGTTCATGAAATATACACCACCATTTAAACATAATTTGGCTTAAAAACTATTTAACCAAAGTAGACCAAAAAAATAACTCACTCTTATAAATAATCCTCTATGCATTAAATAAATCAAATGGGAGATAAAGTTGTTGCGACCTTGAGGGATTGGCTAAACCCTGAAATTAATTACTATTCTTTGTGTTGGAAGGATCATCAATCTTCTGGTTCAATGGTAGGTAATCTGACCTACAGATAGGCATGTCAAAAACCCTTCTTTGATCGATAATGGAGAACTTAAAATTCCTTTGATTTAAGGGCCTCCAGATCCATTGCTTCTTGAATTTGTTCAAGATCCATGTAATTTGTAACCATCAAGTGCTTTTAATCCCCATGATAGGCTTTCGACGCTCTAATTTCTAGTTGTTCACAACATGGAAATGATCTTTATGTTGGTCAATGCCTCTCACCACTTTAGAGTTGAGGTTGATGGTTCTTCGTGAATTCTACAAAGTAACCCTTGATGAAAAGTTTGACGGAGTCTAAAGAATTTTGATTTCATTATATTAATGAAAGTGTATTTTTCAATTAATTTTTTTTTTATGATTTTAATAACAATATAGATCTAGACAAGATATACACATGATAAGAACAAATATGAATGGAGTCAACAGACTGTTCAGAAATTTGCATCAAGATCTAACTTGAATCTCCATAGTTTGTCAAAATAGTGATAAAAATATTGTTATCAGATATGCGCATAGGCTGGGCACTGAGTATTGATTCTACAAAAAAAAATGAGTTTCTTGCATGATTTTTGAGATTAACAATAGTGGCCTCCTCATCTACTACCCGATAGGGCTATTCTTATTTGTAAACGAACTCCCATGATGGGACAAAAATACATTCTATTTTATAAAACCAAAAATTTAAAAACAAAACTCCCACTGTTTTTTTTACTCTCATAAGTGGGGTGATCATAATAGAAATGAGGCTGTCCCTTCAGACTTCATCAATGATCCATTGTACTAAACTCCTCTTCTAATACCATTAGAAGGTATTGGATGAGATTATATAAATATTTAACTCATATTATATATATATATATATATTTCATATTGTTTTTATTATAATAATAATATGGAAGCTTAAATATTTATAGGAGTGTCTATCTTATAAAAATAGAGATTTTCCTAACTAACTAATATTCCCAAATAACACAATTTAACAAATAATTTATATGTCTAATATTGTTGTTACTCACAACAATATAAATCTCAAATATTATATTCTAATTACAAACGAAATATAACTACCAATGAATTATTACTCACGTAATTATTCACATTACAATATACACTCAAAGTTCATGTGAATGTTATTTTTCCTAACATAATAAATTTGTAAAGATGGAAGGTGGTATATTATGTTGGGTCAAATTGATCCAAGTCAATATTAAATGTGATCCACTCCTCTATTGCATCTTGTACTATGAAAAAGATGCTTGTAATCGAGACATGAACTGTGTGGCTTCGTGAAGATCCATTTCAACCAACATAATCATCTTAGACTGATAGTTCACAACAATATACAAAATTTATTTCCTAAATTACAATAATCGTTCATAAAACTATAATGCTTTTGTTTAAATAAACTAATTCCTTAGTATCTCTTACTCCATGCAACTTATGCGAGCCAACACATGTTATTAAGAATCTAAAGATAGCTCGATGAATTTTCATGTTGCACTTCATGCACATAAGTTTCCACCACTATAGGCACTTTATTTTTGTATCAAAATTTCCTTGAATTTCTTTCCACATAATTTCATGGTCCACCATCCAACCAAATATATGGGCTCTTATAGCATCAACCTATACCAAAGTGTTGGCAATTTTTTTTTCTAATCTTCAATAATGATCATGAAAATTTCAAAATCTATCCACCACTGTGGTCCACCATCCAACCAAATATATGGGCTCTTATAGCATCAACCTATACCAAAGTGTTGGCAATTTTTTTTTCTAATCTTCAATAATGATCATGAAAATTTCAAAATCTATCCACCACTGTGGTCCACCATCCAACCAAATATATGGGCTCTTATAACATCAGCTTATACCAAAGTGTTGGCAATTTTTTTTTCTAATCTTCAATAATGACCATGAAAATGTCAATCTATCCACCACTATTTGACTCGAGTCTTTATGTTGTCCAATATCATAACTTGTTCCCAATTCTACATTAATTTAATGAACAAATAAGTGACCTTTAGGTGGTCAAACATCACTTGGTTTCCCACCACCTCCTTCACTAACTGATGACACTTTTTGGTGATCATTTCTTGTACTTTATTCATCATACCTTCCATTGTCTCTTTTTCTCTAGTTATTTTGAGGAGTTGAGTATCTAAAACAAAAGCAGGTGGTTTGACTTCTTTTAGTGCTTTGAGTATCCATCATCCATGAATCATCATTCATCTATGTAATAGTTCCTACTAAGCTTCCCAAACTATCACCTTAAGCACTTAGTTTACTATTTTTTATTTCCTTGCATGTTTGATGCTTTGTCTCTCCTTTTCCTCCATCTAATTCTTAACATGTACCTTCTTGCTCTTGGTATACTTCTCCAAAAGGGACCCCTTCATGCTACATATGACCATTAATGGAAAACTCCAATGTTGACTTCCAACTTTGAGTACTTCAAATCATGCACCTGCATAATCATAATGGATTACACGTACTCATCTACTCCATACAATATGTTTCTTTAGTATGGGTAAGTGGGAGTTGGTGGATTCTCAAACCATGTAGTTCTTCAATAGTAATGCTTACCATTCCAACATTAAATTTGTGTGCATATAAAAGGGGTCTAAGGAATTGAGAAAAATGGAGGTGGATCAAACATGGATGGATAAGTTGTTGGAGATGGACTAATTGGTATTAAAGAAATGATCTTTTAAGATGGGGAAATGAAAAAATAAAAAAATGTCTCCTAATTGTGTATGATTATTTAAATCAATGCATTGAGAGTATGAACTCTCTTTTTCCAAGGTTAACGTATTTACTTCCATCTCTTCATTGATGATATTATTTTAATGTGCTCTGAATATTTGATGTTTGAGAGCCATCACCTTGATTTCTATCAATATTTTCCTTGGTGATAGACTTGTTTCTCTTTATTTCTTCCCTTGTTCATGCCTTAAGGCTCTCTGAGCCTTCCCTTTTTGCACTCCAAGATGTGATTCAACAATAAAAATTCCATTTTATTTTTTAGATTGTTGTGCATCATATGTTACATGAAGTTTCAATGTTATAATGATACACGAGCATCCCGATCAATAAATAATATTATAATCAACTAAAACCATGGGTCAAAGTTTTTTTGTGTGTGTGGCTTGAAAAAACTAGTCCTAAAAAAATCAAAAAACTTCCAACATCTCAAGAACATCATTTGGAGAAAGATTTAATTGTCTCCCATAGTTTAATTAGACCACTTTTGGGAGGATGCATGTTATGGTTTGGAATTCACCTATCTATATTAACTGATGGTGATATACTCATTAGTCTATAGTGGTTGATAGTTTCACTTACAAGGGAAGAACAAGTTAAGTAAACATCCATAATTATAAAATATAACATGTGGGTCATTTTCAAAAAGTATGGGAAACGAGTCACTATAGATTATCAACATAGTCAGGTGAGATTCGAGTCAATTTACAAGAGTTGAGAAGAGTCAATTAGGAGGGAGTTAGTTCTATCTTCCAAGGGATAGAGGGAGAGAGACAAAGCTTGTTGTGGAGGTGTGTTCAAAAACATATTTGGAGAGTAAAAATTCCATTGAGGGACTGAATTAGTTTTAGATACTCTTCACGTGTATTTAATTTTTCTAAAGTAAATGTATATGTATCAAATCTCTAAAATAATATATCTAGAATTATTTGTTGCCCAATGATTTTATTTTGTACATGAAACATTAAAGTTCATAAAAAACCATGGTAAGGCGAATCAAAATCATATGAAATGGGTTGAATTTATTGGAAGCTATTACTCTGTTTTGAAGCATAGAAGTGGAAAGTCAAATAGAGTTGCATATGCATTGAGTAGAAAGTGTCTTGTATTAATTGACATGAGAGTGGAAGTTGTTGATTTTGACTCAATGAAGGATTTATAGGAAGAGGATTTAGATTTTAGGGATGAATGGATAAGATGAAATAATCCAATCGGCATGGATAAAACTCCATGGCTGAAATTGTTTTTACAAGATGGTTTGCCATTTAAAGGACAATAGTTGTGAATACCTCAAGGGTCCATGAGGGAGAACTTGATAGAGAAAAAAAAATAGTGGACTTAACTCATCATTTTTACGTAGATAAGACATTAGTGCAGCTTAGTGATAATTAATATTAGACACGGATGCATGTGGATGTGGATAACTTTGTACAAGGTTATAGAACTTGTCAACATACTAAAGTAAAAATTTAGAGTGCAAGTTTGTGCTATAAATCACCAATACTAGAAATACCATGGAAGGACATAAGTATATATTTCAATCTTGGTTTCCAAGGACATAAAGAGGTAATGATTTAATCTTTGTTGTTTTTGATTTATTTTCAAAGATGAAACACACAATTTCATGTAAGAAAATAATTGATGCCATCATCATTTTCGATTTTTTTCAAGCAGATAGTAAGGTTGGATGGATTGCCAAATAACATAGTTTTTGATAGGGATACAAAGTTTGTTGGAAAATTTTGAAAAATGTTGTTGATAAATTTAGGCATAAGGTTGATTTTTAGTTTAGCCTATCATTCACAAATGGATGTGAAAATAGATGTGTTGATTATAAGCCTCAAGGAATTTTTTAAAGATGTTTGGTAGGATGAAATTTGAAACAATGGGATATAACTTTGAAACAAGCTAAATATTCTTAAAAAAACTTAGTCAATAGAAATACAAAAAAGATTCCATTTCAAATTGTGTATGGTTGTAGCCCTAGAGGTATTAGTGAGTTGAAAGATACAAAAGAAGTGTTGAAGTGAATGATGTTGAGAATTTAGTGTTAATGCTCACATCTATAATGTGTGTCATTAAATATTTAGTTTTATGGGATATTTTTGAGATTTATGTGAGTAACAACTCACTCTTTATATAGTTAAGTAGAAGATTTGAAAAAGGTATATCTCCTTATCTTTAGGATAATAGAAATTTAAATGTAAACATCCAATATGACGTTTAATTGGTTGAATAATATAGTTTATTGTGTAACCTATGATCAGAACCTTCATTGGTATCTATTTAACACCCCTTTTGGAAATAAGGGTAAGGAGAGTAGCCTAATCAAATAAGGAATAAGCTATTTTAAAAGTAAGCCAATTAAATAATTTAGATTCATAATATATTTGGATATAGTGTTAATTTATGGAAATTTTCTAGATATGGAAAGTATGATGCAAAATAATAATTTGCATGCTTAAAAATGAAGAAGAAATAATACTTAGCTTGTTTACTAATGATACACAGATAGATCTAGAAAATGCCAATGCAAAAATAGTCAGGATGATGCTTGTTTATTTAATGGCCTCCTCATCTACTACCTGATCTTTTAACAGTTTGCACTTAGATATTTCTCCACCATCAAGAAGAATGGCTATTTTTATTTGTAAACCAACTCCCATAATGGTTCAAAAATACATTCTATTTTATAAAACCAAAACTTTAAAAACAAAACTCCCACAATTTTTTTTACTCTCATAAATGCGGCGATCATAATAGAAATGAGGTTGCCCCTTCAGACTTCATCAATGATCCATTGTACTAAACTCATCTTATAATACCATTAAAATTTATTGGATGAGATTATATAAATATTTAACTCATATAATAATGATAAAATTAAATATAGAGAGTAATATTAAAATATATATATATACATTATATTTCATATTGTTCTCGTTATAATAATAATAATATGGAAGCTTAAATATTTATAAGAGTGTCTTTCTTATAAAAATAGAGATTTTCGTAACTAGCAAATATTCCAAAATAACATAATTTAACAAATAACCTATATGCCCACTATTATTGTTACTCACAACAATATAAATCTCAAATATTATATTATAATTACAAATTAAATATAACTACCAATGAATTATTACTCAAGTAATTAATCACATTACAATATTCACTTAAAGTTCATGTGAATGTTATTTTTCCTAACATAATAAATTCGCAAAGATTGAAGGTGGTCTATTATGTTGGGTCAAATTGATCCAAGTCAATATTAAATGTGATCCATTCCTCTATTGCATCTTGTACCATTGAAAAAGATGCCTGTAATCGAGACATGAACTGTGTGGCTTCGTGAAGATCCATTTCAACCAGAATAATCATCTTAGACTGATAGTTCACAACACTATACAAAATTTATTTCCTAAATTACAATAATTGTTCATAAAACTATAATGCTTTTGTTTAAATAAACTAATTCCTTAGTATCTCTTGCTCCATGCAACTTATGCGAGCCAACACATGTTATTAAGAATCTAAAGATAACTCGATGAATTTTCTTGTTGCACTTCATGTACATAAGTTTCCACCACTATAGGCACTTTATTTTTGTATCAAATTTTCCTTGAATTTATTTCCACATAATTTCATGGTCCACCATCCAACCAAATATATGGGCTCTTATGGCATCAACCTATACCAAAGTGTTGGCAATTTTTATTTCTAATCTTCAATAATGATCATGAAAATGTCAAAATCTATCCACCACTGTGGTCCACCATCCAACCAAATATATGGGCTCTTATAACATTAGCCTATACCAATGTGTTTGCAATTTGTTTTGCTAATCTGCAATAATGACCATGAAAATGTCAAAATCTATCCACCACTATTTGACTCGAGTCTTTATGTTGTCCAATATCATAACTTGTTCCCAATTATACATTAATTTAATGAACAAAGAAGTGACCTTTAAGTGGTCAAGCATCACTTGGTTTCTCACCACCTCCTTCACTAACTGATGACACTTTTTGGTGATCATTTCTTGTACTTTATTCATCATACCTTCCATTGTCTCTTTTTCTCTAGTTATTTTGAGGAGTTGAGTATCTAAAACAGAAAAAGGTGGTTTGACTTATTTTAGTGCTTTGAGTATCCATCATCCATGAATTATCATTCATCTATGTAATAGTTCCTACTAAGCTTCCCAAACTATCACCTTAAGCACTTAGTTTACTATTTTTTATTTCCTTGCATGTTTGTTTCTTTGTCTCTCCTTTTCCTCCATCTACTTCTTAACATGTATCTTCTTTCTCTTGGTATACTTCTCCAAAAGGGACCCCTTCATGCTACATATGACCATAAGTGGAAAACTCTAATGTTGTCTTCCAACTTTGAGTACTTCAAATCATGCACCTGCGTAATCATAATGGATTACACGTACTCATCTACTCCATACAATATGTTTCTTTAGTATGGGTGAGTGGGAGTTGGTGGATTCTCAAACCATGCAGTTCTTCAATAGTAATGCTTACCATTCCAACATTAAATTTGTGTGCATATAAAAGGGGTCTAAGGAATTGAGAAAAATGGAGGTGGATCAAACATGGATGGATAAACTGGTGGAGATGGACTAATTGGTATTAAAGAAGTGATCTTTTAAGATGGGGAAATGAAAAAATAAAAAATGTCTCCTAATTGTGTATGATTATTTAAATCAATGCATTGAGAGTATGAACTCTCTTTTTCCAAGGTTAACGTATTTACTTCCATCTCTTCATTGATGATATTATTTTAATGTGCTCTGAATATTTGATGTTTGAGAGCCATCACCTTGATTTCTATCAATATTTTCCTTGGTGATAGACTTGTTTCTCTTTATTTCTTCCTTTGTTCATGCCTTAAGGCTCTCTGATCCTTCCCTTTTTGCACTCCAAGATGTGATTCAACAATAAAAATTCCATTTTCATTTTTAGATCGTTGTGCATCATATATTACATGAAATTTCAATGTTAGAATGATACATGAGCATCCTGATCAATAAGCAATCTTATAATCAACTAAAACCATGGGTCAAAGTTTTTTTTTGTGTGTGTGTGCAGCTTGAAAAAACTAGTCCTAGAAAAATAAAAAAACTTCCAACATCTCAGGAACATCATTTGGAGAAAGATTCAATTGTCTCCCATAGTTTAATTAGACCACTTTTGGGAGGATGCATGTTATGGTTTGGAACTCACCTATCTGAATTAACTGATGGTTACATACTCATTAGTTTGTAGTGGTTGATAGTTTCACTTACAAGGGAAGAACAAGTTAAGTAAACATCCATAATTATAAAATATAACATGTGGGTCATTTTCAAAAGGTATGGGAAATGAGTCACTATAGATTGTCAACATAGTTAGGTGAGATTCAAATCAATTTATTAGAGTTGAGAAGAGTCAATTAGGAGGGAGTTAGTTGTATCTTCTAAGGGATCGAGGGAGAGAGACAAAACTTGTTGTGAAGGTGTGTTCAAAAACATATTTGGAGAGTAAAAAGTCCATTGAGGGACTAAATTAGTTTTAGATATTCTTCACGTATATTTAATTTTTATAAAATAAGTGTATATGTATCAAATCTCTAAAATAATGTATCTAGAATTATTTGTTGCCTAATGATTTTATTTTGTACATGAAACATTAATGTTCATAAAAAACCATGGTAAGGTGAATCACAATCATATGAAATGGGTTGAATTTATTGAAATCTATGACTTTGTTTTGAAGCATAGAAGTGGAAAGTCAAATAGAGTTGCATATGCATTAAGTAGAAAGTGTCTTGTATTAATTGAGATGAGAGTGGAAGTTGTTGATTTTGACTCAATAAAGGATTTATAGGAAGAGGATTTAGATTTTAGGGATGCATGGATAAGATGAAATAATCCAACCGGTATGGATAAAACTCCATGGCTGAAATTGTTTTTACAAGATGGTTTGCCATTTAAAGGACAATAGTTATGAATGCCTCAAGGGTTTATGAGGGATAACTTGATAGAGAAAAAACGTAGTGGAGGACTTAACTCATCATTTTTACATAGATAAGACATTAGTGCAGCTTAGTGATAATTAATATTAGACAAGGATGGATGTGGATGTGGATAACTTTGTACAAGGTTGTAGAGCTTGTCAACATACTAAAGTAAAAATTTAGAGTGCAGGTTTGTCCCAGAAATCACCAATACTAGAAAGACCATGGAAGAACATGAGTATATATTTCAATCTGGATTTTCAAGGACATAAAGAGGTAATGATTTAATCTTTGTTGTTTTTGATTTATTTTCAAATATGAAACACATAATTTCATGTAAGAAAATAAGTGATGCTATAATCATTTCCAATTTTTTTTCAAGGAGATAGTAAGGTTGGATGGATTGCCAAATAACATAGTTTCAGATAGGGATACAAAGTTTGTTGGAAACTTTTTGAAAAATGTTGTTGAGAAATTTAGGCATAAGGTTGAGTTTTAGTTTAGCCTATCATTCACAAATGGATGTGAAAATAGAGGTGTTGAATATAAGCCTCAAGGATTTTTTTAAAGATGTTTGGTAGGAATAAATTTGAAACAATGGGATATAACTTTGAAACAAGCTGAATTTTCTTTAAAAAACTTAATCAATAGCAATACAAAAAAGATTCCATTTCAGATTGTGTATGGTTTTAGCCCTAGAGGCATTAGTGAGTTGAAAGATACAAAAGAAGTGTTGAAGTGAATGATGTTGAGAATTTAGTGTTAATGCTCACATTTATAATGTGTGTCAGTAAATATTTAGTTTTATGGGATATTTATGAGATTCACATGAGTGACAACTCACTCTTTATATAGTTAAGTAGAAGATTTTAAAAAGGTATATCTCCTTATCTTTAGGATACTATAAATTTAAGTGTAAACATCCAATATGAAGTTTAATTGGTTTAATAATATAATTTATTGTGTAACCTCTGATCATAACCTTCATTAGTATCTATTTAACACCCCTTTTGGAAACAAGGGTAAGGGGAGTAGCCTAATCAAATAAGGAATAAGCTATTTTAAAAGTAAGCCAATTCAATAATTTAGATTCACAATATATTTGGATATAGTGTTAATTTATGGAAATTTGCTAGATATAGAAAGTATGATGCCAAACAATAATTTGCATGCTTAAGAATGAATAAGAGATAATACTTAGCTTGTTTACTAATGATACATAGATAGATATATAAAATTCCAATGCAAAATAGTCAGGATGATGCTTAATTATGATTCGTCAGATTCTAGAAATTAGATTTATTTTAGCTTGTACACTATCGCTGAAATATGGACACTAGCATCATTACTTCTATCCTGAAATTAATGTTTCTAACCTATACACAATTAGGTTCTTTTATATAATTTCCACCTATTCCTATTAGGGTTCACTATTACCTTGTTGATTGATAATTGGGATTGTATGCATAGGTTCTAGATATATGCCTTTTGATCAAAACCCTTTGTCTTCCAACTTGGGCATGTCACCTCATAAAACAGGGCTTAGTGGGCTCAAGTGAAGTTGAGATGACCTTAAAGACCCCTCTATCAATGAGCACTACCTACATAGCCATATACTTTGAAGGGGACCTCAGATCGATGCAGTTATGCCCCTTATGTGGGCTTGTATATGAAAAATAGTGTAATATAATATATGTCAGTGAATGTAGTGATCTAGCTTAAAACATAAAAAATACTACTCATGGGATTTTCTTTAAATGCTTCAGACCTGTAGGAAGATTGCTCCTATGACTGATTTGGAAATAGGAAATAATAAGGAAGTAGAACTCAGTTGTGCAAATGATTTAGTGAGCTTGATTGGTGGTTAGTAATTTCTCGATATGTGCTTGATGATAATGAATGGTCTTTGTTTTGTATTTATACCACACATTTTATAATAAATATCATGGAGGGTTAATTAAGACAAATAGGTTGACCTGTATATATTGAAAGATTTTATAAATTTGAGTGTTTGTTGGGTACATACACAAGTGTCAGATATAGGACACTAGCATTGATGATAGTGTCTTACTCTAGATGGTAGTGTCCTAGAGAATAGAGAATTTTTAAAGATCTGTAACTGACAGTGTAAGATTTATATAAGGATTTAAACAAATTATGGGCTATAGGTGATCTGGTTAATTAAAATATCAAGGTTGGAACTTAAGATAAGCATTTAGGCATAGTGAGATGGTGAACTTGAGCCTTTCGATAATGGGGAGGTCATGAACTGAAGGGTTGAGCCATAATTTATATTTGTCAAGTGTGCAAGACTAATTATCATGTAAAATCTAGATTTGACATCTATAATATCCTCCCTTTAATCTAGTAATGCATAACGATGAAATTACTAGGTTAAAGGAAAGAAATGCATACTGTGGTGTAGAAAACACACCTTGATTTGATTTGAGCCCTATTTGTTGTATGTGTATTACTTATAACGAAGAGAATGTTAGAAATGTAATTAGTGTATATAATCTAAAAAAAAAAAAATTTGAAATGCTTGAAAGAAAAGAGAGAAAGGAAGGAGTACACTTATGTTTCGATCCAACCATGTTTCCCCTTGGTACTTTGGTGATGATGCTTCCTAGCTGAAGCATTGGAGAGAGGTTCACAATTGAACCTTAGATATGTGAAGAGGAAAATTGGAGGGTGAGCTTGCCCCCAGTTTGATGTAAGGGTGAGTTATGTGAAGGCCATCAAGATCAGTGTATCTCAATTGTAAAACTCAATTGTAAACATAATATAGCTAATCTAGCCAATATCGCCTAGGTCAAATGATGTAACCATATCAACTTGAAAAAAGAGGATTAGTGGCAAGGCCATTGAGGGCACTAAATCCTAATTGTACTACTCAAGGGAGCCAACTGCTACAGTTGACAATGCATTTACTACACTGAATTAGGCTACCCATCTACCCTTTGGGCAAATAGTCACCTTACCCAATATTAAATGACTGCCACCACCCCTCTTGCATTGTTTGATGGAAGTACCATCGACAAGAACCATAGAATCCATGACATCGAAACAAGCTTGAAAGTTTTCCCCAAAAGTTTACCACAAGGTATTGATTCTAATTCTAATGTTCCTCTTCCAGATGTAGTTCCAAATTTATTAGAGTTTGATAAAGCCTATCATTATTTTGAAAATTTTACCCTAGTTGCTTACTTTGTGGGTTGAGTTCCTCCAGAGAGATTTTTGAAACAATGGTTTCACAACCATTGGCAAAGCCATGGGGTGAACTTGGAGTCCAAAACCTCAACAAGGGTTTCTTCCTATTTCATTTCACAAACCCTAAAAATTGTAGAGCCATTATTAACCATGGCCCGTGGTTTATTTATAACACCCTAGTTGTTTTTTCCCATTGGACCAGAGACTTCCAAGTCTTTGAACAAGTTAATCTTAAAATCCTAGTATGGGTAGATTTTCGAGGCTTACCTCTACCTTTATGAAACTTTTTTAACCATCTTATCAAGCCTTCAGGCCACTTTATCTTCCATGAGTAACCAAAGTTATATGCAGCCCAACCTAAAAGAAGGGTCTATGTCAAAATTGACCTCACCAAATAAATCAAAAAATCCATTGACATTCAAATGGGAAACAACTGGTTCTCTTAGAATGTGCTCTATATTAACCTTCCAAACACTTATTTTAGGTTCAAGGATTTGGACCAGGTGATAAGATAATTTCCTCTAATGGTCTCCACTCCTATGGTCCTTCAAGACAAAATTAGGTTTGAGACAAAACCCCCATCCTCTGATGGGTAGACCATGGTTTCTAGCAGGAAAAATACTGCTACTTGTGGTAATGTTAGACCTCAACCGACTGTTTATCAACCCACAAGAGGTCCAAGTTTCTTAGTCCCTTCTAGCAAAGCCCTACTACTATCTCAAGTCAAAACCTCACCTCCCATTTCCTATTCACCATAGGTGGTCGCTCAGTTTGTGTCCTCCCCATATCCCATTCCTACAACCCCTTAATCACAACCCCTATCAAGGGTAAATGATTCAGATTTAGATATTGAGTTTGTAACCCTCAACCACAAGGCTATCATGAACCATTCACATAGTCCCTCTCCCTTTGCAGATGAGGATTATGTGCAAAATAAAAGGCAACCTTCAAACTAGGAGAATTTTCTCTTTCTGGCTCAACTTTCAATTGGTTCATAGCCCTCTTAGACCTCTCCAATGGAAATGATATGAATTTAGATGTTTCTCAATGATAGTTCATTCGTAGAATGTTTGAAGACTCTTTGATCTAAATCCTAAGTATATGATCAGGAACAATTTCATCATTTTGCTCATATGAAAGTTTTATGCATGTAATAAATCAATTTTTTTGGCTTTTTACTTCAATTTACAGCTCACACTATCTAGTCTGGGGCCTTCTATCAAGCCACTTGTCATGAGTCTCGCCATGGGGGAGTTGTCACCTTGTTGGCACCTGACTTGTCTCAAAATATCATTTATTGGGGTTTCGACACCACCCACTGGGTGGTCTAGACTCTTTTTACCTTTGACAATTGCATCATTGGCCTTGTCAATCTATATGCATCCAATGATGTTGTGGAACGCACCCTACTATGGAGATGGTTCATTGATTCCATCCCAGATGCATATTGGATTTTGTGTGGTGACTTTAACATGATCAAATATATGTAAGACAAAGAAGGTTACCTCCCCATGAGATGGTGTGCAAGAGAATGAGAAGCTTGGTTTTATATGTGAAATAAACTTGGGGTCTTCAACCCAAATCATCACACAAGGGACGATTCAAATTCCCCATGGTTCACTTGGTCCAACTTTCATTAAGGAGAAGATCTAGTCCTTAAATGCCTTTACCATGCCCTCTTTGTTGAGCAAGATATTTTTTTATTCACCCATGTTCATGGGTGATCTATGTTTGTCATTCTAGAATCTTTTTTGTCTAACCACCATTCCATCGATTTTTGCATAAATTAGACCTCTCCTCAGGTTAAACCCAAGGGTTACCAGTTCTACCTCAACACTATCCATCTCAAGCATGAGCAGACTATGGATCATATCAATAGGATTTATAACCTAGCCCCTAGACCCACAAGGGGCACTAGTTGGATTGCGTGGTAATTTGATGCTATCATCCACACCACTTCCTTCTTGCAGATATATGGCAAACAAGCAACTATTTTCAGGCAATGTGTTCAAAATGCTACAAATTGTGAATACCTTAGAGTTTCATAAGATTTAAAAGTTGTGCCTTTAAACTCACATTTGTAGACTCAGGGTGCCATGTGGAAATACAAGCTCTAGATTGTAGAGGATTATAAGGCTAGAGGAACCCAACTCTGAGTAAGGATTCATTAGTTGAAGGTATAAGGAAAAGTGACCAAGGAATTTTTTGCTCTCCTTTGGTCAAGGCAAGCTATTAACAAAATCAAATCCATTAGAAGTGCTTCAGATAGGCATACCAGACTCCCATATATCCTCCAAGCATTTTTGCATCGCTACCATGGTGTCTTTACAATGCAACCTTCATTTCCTGTTCATGAGTTTGTCCTCACTCAATGCCTTGATGTGGTCACCTATAAACTCTCAGAAGCTCAAAGAGTTGCATGTGATAGACTTCTCAATGTCAATGACATTAAGGAAGTTGTTATGCAGATGGCCTCTGATAAAGTCCTAGGTATTGATGGCTTTCCCTGTGAATTCTATCAAACCCTGTGGGATACTATTCACCATGATCTCTTTAGAGTTTACTCTAAAGTGATCCTAACTAATTCCTTAGGTCACCTCATCAATCAGGGCAATATCAAGTTCATCCCTAAGGCAGGGGATCTTGAAGTAACTACCAACTAGAGACCCATCACTTTGTTAAATGTGTCCTACAAAATCATAGCCAAAGCTTTAGCTCTCATAATTAAGCACTTACTTCCCTTAATTGTGCAAACTGACCAAAATGGGTTCATTTAGCATAGATATATTCTGGACAATGTTATTGTTGAATGGGAAGGCATGGAATTGGTTAGGATATTTACTTAGAAGGCCTTATTCATCAAGATTGATTTTGAGAAAGCCTATGACTGAATAGAGTGGCCTTTTATTATAGCTATGTTACAGGGTCTAGGGTTTAGCCCCAAGTTTGTTTATACTGTCAATATTCTTTTTCAGGATGTTAGGGCCTACATCACCATCAACATATCTAAGTCTCAACACTTTGAGCTCCACAGGTCCTTAGACAAGGTTTCCCCTTGGCCCCTACTCTTTATGTGTTGTCTACTAAAGGTTTTAGCTATCTTTTGTCTAGTTATGCTTCTAAGGGTCTAGTCAAAGGGATATCTCTGCCTAATTCAGACCACTAGTTAATCAATGGGCACTTTGTTGATGACTCCTTCCTCACCCTACAAGAGGATGAAGGCTTTGTCAAGCATGCCATGAAATATTTAGATATTTTTTACCTTGCTTTTGGGTTGTCAATCCAATGGCGTGAAACCCAATGCTGTCGCAAATCTTTGTCACCCAAACCTCCTTGGATGGAGGGATATATGTGGTAATGGATCCTTCTAGGTATTCAGTTTAAATTTTTAGGCATTCCTTTTGATTTCAGAGCCTCTCCTACAGAGTTGTGGTCCTATGTGGTTCAAAGAGTGGAGAAAAAATCTCTTTCTGGATCACTAAGCCTTTGACCTTGGCTAGAAAGTTCCATATTTGTTCTAAGGTTGTCATTATTACTCATATTTACTATTCATCTTGTTGGGCCCCATTAAATGCCTCCTATGTAAAGCTTGAAAAGCTTATATGTGATATTTTTTATGGGTCAATTCTGAAGGACACTAGGGTTTTCATTGAGTCTTCTGCCATCTTAAATAAGTTGGCGAGTTGGGGCTTAATGACATAAAATTTTAGAGAACCGCTCTTGGGGCTAAATGGATCATCAGAAGGCTAGAAAATTTTACTACGGCACTACATTTCTCAAGGTTGCCCTCTCAGTAGAAAACCCTAGCAAAGCAAAGGCTTTCACAACACAATTATATCACCAATGTCTATCAAAGTAGGGGGCACATTTATCATGCAAAGTACTTGGAAGGCTTGGAAAAATCTCAACCTCGACTTTATTTAGGTGGGGGAGGGGTTTAGAAGCGGTCTTTCTCTAAACTCTCAGTCATTATGGTGATCTCCTTAGCTAACCTTCCATAATGTCCCTTTTGCCATGGTCCCTTAGATCAAAATCTTGAGGTTCTTTAAGAAAAATATACTCATGATTGGTGATCTATTTTTTAAGGTCTCTAAGGACTGGCTTCTTTGGACTATGCTAAAGGCCAAATTTCATCTTAACAATGAAGATGCAAAATCCATTGTTGAATTGAAGAGATCCATACCTGATGAATACTTGCACAAGATTGGAGTTTCCTCTCTCACATTGTGGTGGAAGGACTGGCCCTGACCTATGGCCATGCTATTTCATAGATATTCTCCTTGGTTGGGTTACAATTTGTTAGCCCCCCAACATATTGACACAGAGGCTCTTAATCACTGATGGTCTCTCCAATCCTTCCATTGTGTTTGGGCCAGGAGTTTTGATAACATTTGGGTGGCTTGTATTGAACCTAAAAAGACACACTTCCTTTGGTGTATTCTTTATTAAGGTTCGCCCATGATAAATTGGTTCAAACACATGGGAGTTCTTAACCCCATTTCCTTGGCCTGTCACCACCCAAAAACCATCAAACACCTCTTTTGGTTTTTCCCACATGCTCAGTCAACTCAGAGATGGATTTATACCTTTTTAAAAGCCTTCAGCCTTGTAATGCTCATTTGAAAAATGGCTCTCCTGGGGGACTCCGCCCTATTACCTACAATATATAACAGATTCTAAAAGATTTTCTATACTGATATTTTGTTTCAGATTTAGAAATTTAGAAATCAAACATGTTTTAATAATAAGATTATAGAAAAAAGTTTTTCTATAACTAACATAGTTGATGCGATTGCTAATGTTACCCTCCATATTCAGAGTCAAACAGACAAGGTTTGGCTCGAGCTTCATCATTTATAGGTCCTCCTAGACCATTGGGGGAATGCTCCTTGTGTAGTTGGTTGTGAGCCACTTGATCCCCCGCCTCACCACTCTCCTCCTGGGGGTCACGGGCGTGGTGAGAGGCACCATCGCTCTCACAGCTGAAGGTCTCGAAGTTGAAAGAACTCCTCTCCTCACTCTCATTGGCCATCTCCTCCAAGAGGATCTGACAAAGGCAGACACAGTGGTGGTGGGGGAGGAAGAGGGCGGGATGGAGGCCTCCTTTGCAAGATAAGTTCCCGTGGTTGGAGCTAGCCATCTCTCCCTCCCACTAGGATTTGTAGATGTAGAATGATACTAAAACTAACCAACAAGCTGATGGTTGGGACCCCCTCCTTATGGATGAAGATCCCCCAGCCCAAGATCATTGGGGAGGGAAGCCTCAAGACCCTCCACCTCTGTCGCTTCCTCTGGCTGCCATGTTTGCAGTCACTGCTTAGTATGTTCCTTGATGTTTGGGTTATTTTATTATCTTTTTTTTTTATTGATGTGCACTTGAATTAGTTTAACAATGATTATCGGTCATGTTGTGGCTAGTTATTTTGGACTTTAGTTTCTCCCAAAACTTTTTAAACTTGGTTTGATATTCAGAATGTGACTTTTGTTAGGAACCCACGGAAGCACCATTAATTACCAAATACAAGCAACTTAAGATGCGGAATTAAACCAGAAGTAACAAGTAACTAGAAATCAAAAACAACACAAAATATGAGAGACAATACCCAATTGTATTAATACTCATCTAGAAAAGAATACAATAAAGAAGATGCCACTTCTTCTTCACACCTCTCAAAGGCTTCCCACACCTCAAGTGTACATTAATTCTTTCCTCAAAGCTCTCTCTCTTACGGTCCCAACACACAACTCAAACACGGAGTTGGTGTTCACCTCCAACCAGTCAGTATCCACTACTGTCAGTACACCAGTGCTCCACGCACTCCACAAGTGCTCCACGCACTCCAAGTACTCAATGTACTCCAAGTAGATCTCCCCTGAACTTGCAACAACCTGCAACTCAAATGATCTTACTTATGGAAGGAACTCCCTTGCCTTCCTCTTTTGCTCTCTGATGTGTTGCTGTCACCTTTGATTCTGCTGCCACCTGCAGATCTCCTTTGACCTCGCACACACACCTGTTACCATGTAGATCTCTCTACACCCTGAAGAACCCTTGTCCTTGCCTCACCAAGTCCTTATGATTCTCCAAACCAGTACCCCAGTGGATCTTCTCCCTGATCTAGCACACCTGTAGACCAACCTGATCATACACACTCGGCACTCCTGTGGAACTAGGAGGAACACCCTTGCTCTCTTCACACACAGAAGGAGCTAACTTTGCTCAACTCAAACTAGAACACTTTTCAATACATCCCATGAGTCTCTTAAATAGATCCCATGCAAACAATAATTAGACATCCAATTACAATAATTAGATCCACAGCTTCAAGTCTAAAATTGGCTCTTAACATGCAAACACTCGGTTCGTTAACAAACTGTTCGTGCAACCGACAGTTCCGAAACCGCACAGGGGACCGACGTCAGTCCCTGGCCGCCTGGAGGTGACCGACGTCGGCCGAATCCTGCCGACGTCGGTTTCATTCCTGTCCACCACTGGCCGACGTCGGTCGACCTAACCGACGCCGGTGACTGTGACACTCAACAACCTCCTTCCCTGTTTGCATCAGTGAAGCTTTTAGCTCCACAACCTAACAACTTTTCCACCCTTTTTGTATGACTAACATCATATTATTAGTTTTTTTCTTTAAATTAATATAATTGCTTTTTAATAAAATAAAAAATAAAAAAAATAAAAATTAAATTAAATTAAATTATAGTCCTTACATAAGATGTATACGTATGGCGTCAAATTAGGTTGCTTTTAAATCCAAATATCTAATCACACCTTAACCAAGTAGAGTTATTGCCGTTTTATTTCTGTATATATTTTCTCTCATTTTCTGCATATCTCAAGAATCATATCGGCTTTGGTTTCTCAAACATTTTTATATCCTCAGAGTGCTTCCTTTCGAATATCTTGCCTTTTAATATGATTATCTGCAGCGTTGATCTATCAAAAGTGCTGATTGAGATCCTATTTGTTTTCTCCAATAAATGTTGTCGTTAGCCGTTTTCGGTGTGGAGCAGAGGATAAAGCAAAAGGATAAACCAGTTCGAAAGAGCTTCATTTAGGGTGCATGTGGCCAGGTAAATCCTCTTTTTGTGTGCATCTATGCGGTGTGTTTGTTTATGCACACGAGTGCTTTTTCTTTTTTAAATAATTAATAATTAGTATTTGCTGAAACCAGTCAGGGCATATGCGAACAAACAAGAAATGCCCTTTATATAATGAGGATATGGATGTAAATGTAGAAAAACCTGAGGTGGACTCTCAGAAACAAGTATGCCCTGCTGGTGAACAAGTGTCTGCCAATCATGGAACAAAAGTCAATATGAGGAAAACACCAGTCAAAAATTTGTAGCAAGCGGCAAATGCTCATTCAGATGTTCAAAAGACTGAAAATGCAAGTTAGACTAACAAGTTGCATGGAAAACCTTTTCCTCTGAAGTTCATTTGCCGGACTGCTGGTGATAAGAGTACAGATTACACAGCTATAAATGAGTGTAACAATGCAGATGTGGGGGATGAATTCGGTGCTGGTGATGAAATAAGAAATCAGACATCTCATGCCAAGAAAGTAAAGGTTTTAGCGAAATCTAAGAAACCCAAAGAAAATGAAACAGCATCTCAGAGATTGGGATCTACACAGAGTGATGTCAATACAGTACAGATTCATGCACTTAAAAGGACGGCTGAAGCGGGGAAAGAGCATAGAATTCCCAAACTTAAGTTCAAACAGCCAAAGGAATTTCCCACTGAGGAGCACAGGAAAAGATAGGTTGAGATTGAAATGGAAAAGCAGAAGGAAAGAGAAGAGCAGGAGCAAGTTGAGAAAGAGGAAGCCGAAGAAAGAAGAATGCAAGAGGCAATAGAAAGACAGAGAGAGAGAGAACAAGAAACGGAGAGGATTATCCGGAGGGAAAGATAAAAAAATCTTGAGAGATAAATGGGAGAGAGATGAGAGAGTTAAGAGTGCGAGAAGAGGAAAAGCGAAGACTCAGAATGGAAGAAGAAAAGAGGAGGAAACTCAGGCAGCAGGAAGAAGAAGAAGAAGAAGGAGGAGGAGGAGGAGGAGGGGGGCAGAGCAGAGGCAACAAGAGGTGGCAGCAGCAGCAGCAACAACAAAGAAAATGGAAGAGTCTGAAAAGAAAGAAAGCAAGCAAGCAAAACAGAAGGAAAGAGAAAAGATGGAAAAGCAGAGGGAGAGAGATGAACATGAAAAGGAAAACAGGCGTAAGAGACAAGATAGAAGAGTACCTGAAAGAGAGAGTGGGGTCAAAAGGCGTCTTTCAATGGATATTGGGCAATATTCTTCAGATTATGGGCAACTTTCTAAGCGATGAAGAGGAGGAGAGGTATTTCTCCATATTTTGGTGGATTGATTTATTTAATGATAATTCAAGCATGTCTTTGTTCTGGCTTTAATTTCCAGTAAACATTTGGTTTTAGGGATGTTCAGTTATTTGGATTTTCTTGCAGGTCTTTTTGTCAAACATCTTGGAAGTTACACTGGACAGTTTGAAAAATCAGATTGATGTGTCATATTTGTTTCTAAAGCCCGTATCCAAGGAGGAAGCCCCAGACTATTCCGAATATGTGAAGCATCCAATGGATCTCTCTACAATTGAGCAGAAAGTTAAAGGCTTGATTACAAAAGTCGAGATGATTTTCGATATGATGTTGCTCTAATTGCAGATAATGCTCACACATATAATGACGGTAGAAATCCTGGCATTCCCCCTCTTGCAGATCAGCTTCTTGCAATTTGTGATAATCTCTTAGAGACACATGAAATAGATTTGACAGAAGCAGAATCTTTAGATGGCACGATGTATAAATGATGTAAAGCATCCGGATTTTTCAATTTTAGGCTACCACAGTGCATGCAATGAAATGCTGGAATTAACTTAGCTCCAATGTAAGACCTGACATAGAAATGCATTCTTTCTCAACATTATATCATGCTTTCCACATCGGCTTAATTCCTGATTGTTCTTTGTAAAATCAAATAGCAGCAGGAGTCCATGTAAGATGTGATCCATCAGTTTCCAGCAATCAATGGAGATCTGTTTGAAAAGATAATTCAGCTGAAATTGTTTTCAAATTGATATGTTTATCATGTCATTGTTTCTATTTTTTTGTCTTTTTGCCATTGTTTTCAGTTCGGAAATTATTGGGCAACTTTATCATTATTTTAAAAAATATATAATTTCATAAAATAAATTGAAATAATAAATAAAATGAATATTGAGAACATATAAGGATAGTTTTTATTAGTTTTCGATCATATTCAATATTAGATTAAAAAAAGTACAATATTTATAGACTAATCATCAATGGAAAATATTCAATTTTAGATTAAAAAAAGAGTACAATGTTCAGAGATTAATCATCAATGTATCATATAATTATCTCCAATGCCTTCTTTGTTGTGTCTTGGAAGTTGAAGGTAAAGATTCTTCCTCGTAAACATTATCCACAATCATATTGTCTAGATTTTCACCAACCCTTTTCGATGTCTTTGCTTTCACTATCACTATTGCTTCATTTGTTTCCCTCTTTAAATTTATGATGACTTCTTAGGTAAAGGTGCATTGTTGGTATCCATCATCAAGTTCAATATCAAAGTCAATTGTCTCTTGACTATTGTGCCTCTCTACTTGTCTCACATGAAAACGAAGATTGTATCGTATAAAGATAAGGTTATTAATGTGATGTGTTGTCAACCTCCAATTGTCTCTTGATTATTGTGCCTCTCCACTTGTCTCACATGAAAACGAAGATTGTATCGTACAAATATAAGGTTATTAATGTGATGTGTTGTCAACCTCTAGCGCTTCTCTGTGTGAATGAAAAGGATTGCATCATTGAGACAAAATGCAGATGATTAACATCTGAGAATATTTGTTGTTTTTCACTATAATCTTTCCACCATAAATTTGCAAATAGGATATTTATAACTTTGTTAGTCAACTAGGCTTGCATTTATTAAAGAAATAATGAGATTACAATCAAATGACTCAATTTAAATTTTGTTTCTACTTCGTTGATGGGGCATTCTCCAAATATAGAGACAAAAAAAATCCTCCCATTCAGTCTTATAAATATGTAGCTCATCAATAATTATGTCTAGTGGATTCATAAGGGATCATTCTCTATGTGTGTGATTAGGCCATCCATGTCCTTCTTATCGGCCTTAAATGAATCAAATAAGAAAAACTTGGAGTTCAAGTAACACTATTACATGTATATATTGGTGGAGTTAATTTTTTAATCTTCGATCAATTAGGTGCAAAATGGGCTCATATTTATTTTATTTTTGCCCATAATAATTTGCTATACCCTTGTTGGCTATGTCCATGCTCTCATACAAATAAACCATTGGGTCTTTTTCCCTGTTAACCAAATGTAGAACTCTAACCAAAGGCTCTATCAAATAAAACAAAATAATGTGCAATAATTATTAAAACAACAATGATAAATATAAAAATGATAAAAAAAATTAAATAAATAAATAAATAACAATGTTTAAAGTCACCGTAATAATTTTATATGTGGTCTTCGAAAACATATCATAAAAATAGTCTTTCATGACCTTTTCCCCTTTGGCTTTCTTGCTATAGAGAGACTCCACCCACTATGTGCTCACAAATATTTATTTAAGAGATGTTAGCGAAGCTACAATGTGGTGAAGTTTGTAGTGAATTATGTGACCTCTAGTCGTAGAAGTTTCTTTCTGTTGATGTGCTTTCTCATCAAGATTAACATCCAAGGATGATTGTAGATGCATTTTATAATATTTCTCCCAAGTTTAATCACAATTTGCATGTTGGAGAGTTGTCATGATGATGTTATGGTGCTATCATGGATGTGTCCTATTGAGTGGATGAAGTGCTTTGATAGCCCAAGTGACAATGACAAAGTGTGCAATGTGCTTGTTCTAGGTTGCGTGAAGTATGCTTGGTTGATCTTCAAAGTTGACATGGTTAGCGATGTTCAGGGATGAGTATGGTGATTGGATCATGTGCAAGAGGTCCCTAAGATGTTATTTATGTTTTGAAAGCTTGTGTGCATGAGTGAAATTCACTCGATTCTTCATTGTTCTCATCTAGACACTTTGGGTCTAGTGGCAGAAAATCTGAGTAGGCAATTTGATGATTTCACCAGTGCCACATGGGAATGAGTCAAGAGAAGTTAGTCATATGGTTGTGATCATATTAGTCCCTAGTTGTAATACACCAAATCTCAAGTCATGCGTCGAAGCATGGTTAAAGATATGAGGGTGAAAAGTTGGCTTCTCAGTTATAATTCATTATTTTCCCATACTTAGCCGAATTTACAATGTGGCTAGAAAGCACTGAGTAAGTAGTTTGATGATGGAATATCTCACACATGTGGATGTTTCAGAAGAAGGTGATCAAATGGGTTTATTTATTTTTAGACCTAGTTTATTTATGCTAAATTTCAAATCATGCGATATAGCACGTCAAAATATATGCATATGCAAAGTTGGGCTCCCAAGTAGTTTGACTATGTTTTCTCATACTTAGCCAATTTTGCAATGTGACAAGAAGAGCTGAGTATTTTTATGGTGTTATATCTTTCACATGTGAAGATGCCAAGAGAATCTAATCATATGGGTTTGTTCAGTTTTGAGCATAAATAATTTTTGAGCTAAATTTGAAATCATGTGCTAAAGCACGATAAAATTTATGCAGGAGCAAAGTTGGTCTTCTAGACATATTTTGGCATAGTTTTCTCTATGACACAAGATTTTGAGAAGGATTTTTAATGGTGTTATATCTCTCACACACAAGAGTTCCAAGAGAAGTGTGTCACATGGTTGGATTCTCCTATGTGAGGAGATCATCTGGTTCAAATTTGAGATCTTGTGTTGAAGTGCAAAAGAAATTATTAAGGATAAAAAATGGCTACTTAGGCATATTGAATGGGTCTCCATATTTGGTCATTTTTGAAAGTGTTAAATATCGAGCAAGATCAATGGTGCACGTTACTCCAATAAGTTAGGAAGCAATGAGATGATGACAAGTGCATGATGTTTAACGACTGAGCAAAGGTACAAGATAAGGATCCAACAACGAGTGGGCATTCTTACAGTTTGATCGAATGGTGAGCATTGATCATTAAAGTCATGGTTGTTCCATAGAGATCAATAGAGCGTGTTGAGTCAACATTTTGAGATTGCATGAGATGAGGTCAAAGTGACTGAGGTTTAACGTCTGACATTGATAGACTATGTGTTAAAGATTGAAAGAGATCAATGGTACATATTCGATATGAGCTGAGAGGAAACAAGATTCAAGCATTGTGTTTGAAGGTTAATTGTGACCATTGTTATCTAAATATTTGAATTTACACAAGGAAAAATTAGAGCTCTATATTTTGTCCATATATTTCGATAGAAGTCAAATTTTCTATTGTTGTAAAAAGCAAAGATGAAGAGGAGTTCATGGCACATCTAATGAACCTAATTTGAAGATCTGTAAGTGTGTATAGTCAAAGATATTAATGTTTAAAGTTGACTATGTATTCATGTTTTTTCTTCAAGTGACCCAAGAAAGATTTTCGAGCTTGTGTTAATATTGTTTCGATGTCTCATGATGAATTAGCTATTGGAACATGTTGTAAACTCCATAAGGATGCTCTGTGAGTATTTTAGAGGTGTGATCAATCTATCTTGACTGTAAATAATGCTTAAGAAGTTGACTATGTGTTCAGTAATGGTGTTCCTATATATAAGGTCTCTGTTTGAGTTGATTAAGCATACGTAGAGGTGAGATAAGTTGATTGTGAGCATTTGAGGATGTCAAAGGGGATATAAGGAGTGGACGCATGTAGTTGAAAGTGGTCATGTGTTCTTGCTTCATTCAATAATGTGTTAAAGCCATGTCATATTTCCTATTTTTAAGTAAGAGATCAATGTAATGGGATATGCAAGGGTTTAAAAAAGGTGAAGCATGCCTCTTATCGAGTTCTCTTTATTTTTACATAAAATATTGTATTTTCAGTCATAACTTGAACAACATTCTCCACTCATTTCTATGAACACCTCATCCAACATATCACACAACATGTTTACATTTTTAACTTGCTGAGAAATATTAATTGACTTCAAGAATACTAATTATCAACTTGAAGTCACTATAAAGTTCATCAAGTTATGGTTTATTCCATCTATCCACCAATCAAACAAAATGTTGTAGCACTTTTTGTGCCATTTTGTTTGGCTTATCTACAATAATTCATGTATTTTATACGACGTCTTATAATAATGGGTCTCTCAAATCCTGAAAAGAGGTATTAAACCCCTTCTTAACAATAGTCAATGTAGCTACTAAGTTTTCCCAGTATGAGATTTTTACCACATTGAGTGGAATGTTATTGTAATACAAAAAATTAGCTTCAGCCACCCTTGCTTCATTATGTAACTCTTAATTCCAAGTTGTATCTTCGAGTGTATGTTGTGCTCCAAGAGTATTTTGAGGAACAAAAAAACCATGTCTAAATGAATCCAAATTGTCTCCAATAGATGAGCTCCATCCCCGAAATCCTCTTGGATCAATAGATGAGATAGAGAATCTTAACTCATCAAAATCAACTATTGCCACCCCAAGTTAATCACTGGTGTAAGTGCTTCAACTATCATCTTTTTTTTCTTTTTCATTTTTCCTTCTCATAAGCAGCTAGGATAGAAACAATCTCTCTTTCAATCTCAGATGGCACTTTGTTGCACAATTGTACATCATTACTTGGAATTCATGTTGTGGTATTTGAGGTGATTGATGTCTGCATTCATCTTAAACCCACAATAATTGCATATGACAGAGTTGTTCTCTAAGCACAACTAATTGAATATGTGTCATTCTTGAAGTTGAAAAGTTGAAACCCTATATAATAAACATTTTTAAAAAAAAAATCCCTAGCCACTAGAACTTTGGAAGAAGGAAGAAAATAGGGGGTAGGGCAGAAAATGGGGAGGGAATCTTCTTTCCTCTTAAACCTACACTTCAAACCATTCAATGCGACAAATAAATTATTAGTTAGTAACTTAGCAATAAACTTCAATGACAAATAAGGAATCAAGAAAGGAAATATGATGTTTTTCTTGCAAGCCTTGTTTCCAAATTATGTTGATCTTTCTTGTACACATTAACTATTTTCATTTTGCAACTACAAGAAAATGAAGATAATGATATTATCTATTGATGACCTGTTATGGAGCCCTGTAACTAGTGTAACTTGTTAAGGCTATACCATGGAATGTTGTTAAATCTCTATATTAGAATCCACAACCACCCTTGGCACTGGTAGTCAATGCTGCAAACTCAAATAGTGACCAAAGTGATGTAGACTCCCTGTAGACTGTGATTATTCATGTTATGAGATAATAATAAAATCTTAAGAATAAAGTTTAGTGCAAAAAATTCACTACATAAAATAGAAAAATGACATCTTTTTTTTTCCTTTAATTATTATATTTGTTTGCTTATCGAGTCTATCCTCGTTAACTGTAAGTTTTGGTGAGTAACCAAAATTAGTTACTCACTAGAACCATGATTAACATGGATCGATCCGTACCATGGTAAGCACCACAGTTTTTTGTTTTCAATTTTTTTTCTAATTACCCACAATTTTAAAACATAGCTCATAATTTCCTTCTTTTTGGAGGAAATTATCCTCAATTGTAATAGATGATTGAAACCACTTGTTAGCTTCGAATATGAGCCTAGAGAGTTGAATTTGGTATAGTTTGGAGTGCATGAATCATAAATAGTGATTATTATGGGATCCCCAAGTAGAACAAATCCAAATTTTAAAGGATAAATATTGGGAACACATTGGAACTAAATATCTTAGAGGATGAAATGAATTTCTAAGTTTTAGAAATTTATAAATGAAGTAAGATCTCAATACAACAAAGATTGTAATTATGTGATAATTGGACCCATAACATAGAATGAGTGAAATCGTTGGATGCCCTGCTTGCTTAAGAATTGAGCCCATGGTGGTATTTAAGTAAGAGGAGAAGATATCAACATCAATTATTTAAAATATTCACCTTAGATTTGTGAGAAATATTAGTATCAAGGCTTATGTCCATGGAGAAAGGGGATGGTCACTATGGAACTTATCACTAATTTTCATAATTTCTATGTGAAGTGAGGAAGAAGAGTCAATTATTGTTGGAGAGAGACTTTGGCTCATAAGTGGACTATGTTATATAAATGTTTGAGTTTTTAAAATAATTTCATGACATGTTGTGTGGTTAACCATCATAATGGTGCTTCATGCCTCATGGTTAGGATGACAAGGATCTTGTAAAGATGGTAACAAAGGAGACTTGTTAATTTTCTTAATAAATGGAGAAGTGAACATGGTAAACTTGGATATGTATGTGGAGTGAAGTTTCTAGGTGGAAACATTGCAGATATGATGCATGGTTGTGTATGTGATTGATTTTGAAAAATTATATTTTGGAACATTCATCATTTCTTGCATTAACTTGGTCTGGTTCTCAACACGTCTACCTAAATTCCATTGAAGAGTGCAAGAATCACTAGCAAGAATCTACTCAAAATGTTAATATTCATCGATCCCTATGAGGATTATTGTGTGTATTCCATTGCATCTTTAGAGGCCATTTTATATCAAACTAAGGTTAAAAAATAGGATCTATAAAATATTTCACAACCTATTATTTGAAAAAAAAAAACTCTAGGAAAGTAGATCTAAAAATATTGTAAATGCAAAAACAATGCTTGATTTATTAACCTGAATACCAAGATATGAAAATTGTCTTTTTTATTCAAGTCATAATGGGAAAAATATAGCACATCAGTTTCATAAGAACAACTTTTCAAAATAATATCTCTTAATACTATTCAAATTTGTTTAATGTTACCACTTTTTAAAAAGCTCTAAAAAAGTTCTTTCTATTGGTTCAAGAATAATTTTGATTAGGTGCTTCTACTAGGTGAAATAGATAGAACAATAACACAAATTTGATAATTTATTTCTTGTTTAGTGGTTTTATTATTTATATGATTAAGAACACCAATGTTGAAGTAACTCCCAAATTTGAAGGTTGTTGAAGAGAGTGGACCTGGTGGAGTGGAAGAGCTAGAAACCATCAAACAAATGGAATATATTTCCTTGATTAGGAGAAGCCTAAGGATATTAGATCTAGTAAAGGGAAAATATTGGAACCTTTTGAAGGACTATATCTAAAGGCCATGATGAATTGACTCTAAAACTAGCTGGTAGAAAAATGATCAGTAGAGGGTAATAAGCTTAAACCCTCAAAGAGAGTATATTAAAGTCCACGATCAAGGGTTGCCTAAGGGTGTTATTTATAATAAGGGTAACATATGAAAACCATTGTGATATAGAATTTAAGGCCACAATGGATATGATATAGTACCAAATTATATTGGCACAATCAAAGCAACAACAAAGAGAACATAAGAGATTGTCACAATTGAACATGTTTTACACTCATTTCTATTATGTATATATGATTAAAATGGATGTACAAAGAAGTTTTTAAGAGGACATATATTTATGTACAATATTTAAGACAATATAACAAGTCCATTTGACTATGTAGAACATTTAATAAAGTACCTAAGCCCATATGACTATATGTAATAAAATACACTAGCCCATATGGCCATGTGATTTGAACCATGGGCTTGAGATGGTGGTTAGAAGAAAACCTTGTAATTTGGATAGAAAAATATGATTTTTAGAACATGAAATGGGAAATTATTACAACATTAAACCCAAACACGTTTAGATTCAAAATTTTTTCAAAATAATGCAACTTCTATACAAGTTAATCTCAAAACATGACTCAATTGAGATGAAGAAAGGAATGTATTCCTAGTTAGGAAATGAATCCCATATTTCATTTCACTTGAGGATCCCCTCTCTCTATTTGAGAATACAATATATATGGGTTGGGGGACATGTGTTATATGATCTACACTTCCCTTGAAACTATTCAGAACAACTATGATATTTATGCTTTTGCTAATGAAAGGAATATCCATCCATAGAGACATATGCTTATCCACTCACTTATTGAAAAGGAATATCCAACCACATAGATTGGTTTCCATAAATCACCCACAATCTATCATTTTAGTTTCAATCATATTAATATTCTCATTTTCACCAAAATAAGTCACTTATTTTTAGACTTTCCAGCCACATGATTGAATTTCTTATTAATCAAACAAATATTGACATCTGTTTATTGATGTAGAGTTGTTGGTTGCTGCAGAGGAGTGCACTTGATTTTTGTAAGGGGATATCATCCATGCCATCTAGATAGATGGGCATAAAGACATATGATTTCCATAGAGATACGATACATCATTGACTATAAATTTTGAGAAAAAACAAGATAAAGTACATGGGTGCATAATGTTCAACAAGGCTAAGAAATAGGATTAAGATAATTAGATAAGGGGAAGAAACTTATTAACTAATTTGTATATTTTACCATGAAATAATACAAATGATAACATGAAGTTAGATAATCAAGGCTTCTTAACATTCATGCCTACTATCTTTGGTGTTATTGATCCCCTTAGGGTCACATATATTATAATATATACATCATTAAAAGAAGGAAAATACAATAGGGAATCATTAAAATATATAAACCATTACCATAAAGCATTTACAAAAGGGAATAATTCACAATAGTTCATCTTTAGTTTGAGTGATGATTCACCTACTGGTAGGTGTGGTAGTTTGACTTCCAATGTCATGATATACTTATATGTTCTTTGATGCAACATGAACTTGGGAAGTTCCATCTAGTATGTCATGAATTATCAAAAAGCTTCCATGTGGTTATATATTTATGATGGTCATTTACATCACCACAAACTTGCACAAGTATACTATAAATATTTATGCAAGCACGCATGGGTATTACAATTTTGTGCTACTAGAGTGTGATGTTGTAAGATTAGGGAGATCAAGGGCATTAAGAGGAGTGCATGGATTGGTGTGAATGTGCATATCTCATTCATTTTTTTCTTGAGGATAAATGATCCCCCATGCACCTTAGGTTAGTTTTGAAAGTTGAACAAGAAATTGCTAAAGGTTTTACCACTTAGCCTAATCAACATATTTTCCTACTTTGACCACTCTCAAAAATTGATGTTTGTTTTGGTGGGTATGCGACATCACAATGTCAAAAATATAATCCTTTGGCCCATTATAAAAGTTTTTAGGGTCTAGGTCTGAAGGATTCTAATTTTTTGCTCACTAAAGTATAGGTGAAAAGTATGGCTTAAAGTGTTCCACATTGAAGACTAGATGTAGACCCAATTAATATGGTAGATCAAGAACAAATGTGTTATTCATAGTTTCACATAGTATGGTGTAAGGACCATAATATAGAGGCTTGATCTTCCAATGATGACCCTCTTTTTAAAGAGGCAACTAGACCTTATCACACACTATGAACTCATGAGATGTGAAGAGTGTATCATGGCACTCTTTATACTTTTACTATTGGTGTGAGAGTATTTACTAAATCAATCAATGAAGATGCTAGATTTATTATAAAAATATTATTTCCTTGTCCAATTCCTTTTCTTTTATACATAACTCAATGCCATATGGCATGTGAGGATATGTCTAGGGGTGTCCTTGGGTGGAAACTAAGACGTGTATAGAATGGGAAATGATCTATAGAACATTGAAGAGGTCTATTGTTTGCATACTAGATATAAAGAAAATTATCGTCCCAATTTCAAGGATGTGCATTATTGTACATGCATTACAAATGGATAAGAGTGTGGTTGACAAATTCCATGTGTCCATTTGTGTGAGGATCAAATCAAGTATATATATCTAATTGGGTACCCATCATTTCTTAAAAAATATTTCAAAAGTGATTAACAAACTATGGGTCATAATAAAACACAATGGATGATATTAGTCCAAAGTGAATTAAACATGATATAAGAATCAACATGTGGTTTAATGTGAATTGATGTTCTTCTTGAAAATAACTGTGATAGTTGTCTTTGAAAATATATCCATTGCAATGAATAAAAAGTCATTTTGGTGCTTTGTCATAAGTAGTCTAGTCATGAAATCCATACTAATATATCCCCAAGGTCTTCATGGAATCAAGAAAGGTGTGTAGACTCATAAATTCATGTTTTTGGGCTTGGGGATGCAACAAGGAATTCAAGACCTGATGTGGCACTCAATGCCTATGTGCATGTGATGCAGATAGAAGTGTTGTTGAAGTGTTACTTCCATCTTGGTAACAGAAAAATGTTTTATTATATTAGGCATGGTGCACCTCCCAGATGAGCTATTGGTAGGTATTCTTTTAGGAACATAAATATGTCTAAGATTGTAGAGAAATTTATCGAACATGTGCAAATCATGAACTTATTCACCTTACATGAGAGTAACACAAGATTTTGTAAAATCATGGTCTGCTAAGTAGAGAGATAATTAGTCAAAGAAATTATATGGTTGCACGTGTTAAACAATGTGATGAGCACTTGCACTGTAGGATGATTTTGGAAATATATTGCCTTATTATCTTTTCACTTCATGTGTCATGCATTCTCCATCTTTCTATGTATATGCATAAAACAAAGTGGCTTATAATCATAATGTGTGATTATCTCCTTACCCAATATGTGGTGGTGTTATTGCTTGATTACTTACACGATGGTGCATAAATCTTTCTCATAGGTGGACTAGCGTTGAACTATGTTGTTGAATGTATCTTAAGTGATAGGTGACTATGTGTCCATATTGTGTGATTACTACACCAAAAGCTTAGTTTGTTGCATTAGACTGGATCTCAAAGGGTTGGAAAATGTTAAACATTTCCAAATATGTGTTTTGCAGAGGCATTTCTTGAGCTTATCTAAGGTGCATTGTTGTAAATATGTCTAATGGAATGTTGTTTTATATGTATGATCCAGCTGAGAGGCCATGATATGTGTGAGAAACCAAACCAAGGACAAATATGCAATATAAATTTTCATGTCCACGAAAACTCCTCAACTTGGTGAGATTATGTGGAATCAAAAAATATTGGATTAATTTGATCCTTTAATGATTTAAATGGACACATTTCTCAATGTTTACTTAAACCAAAGTGTTGACATACATTCTTGATTTACATGTGCATGTGTGATCTCATGTTAGGATGCCATTACATAAATCAATTCACATTCACATTGGTCAGCTATGTTGTGATTCTCTTTATAGCTTATATGAGCACAATTGAAGCAATAAGAGGGACAACACAAGATTACTACAACTGTACATGATGTATATCATTCATATGATATATATAGATTATAAAGGATGTATAAGGAAAGCTTCTAGAAGATGGAACCTTCTAAATGAATAAGCCCATGTGAGTACAAAACATTTACTAAATAAATAAGTCCATCTGACTAAAGAACATTGAATAAAATACACTAAGGCCATATGATTATATTTAATAAAATATATTAGCCCATTTGATCATGTCTCGTAATCATAATTTACAAACTCATATTCAGAAATTATATGGAAGCACAAAATTTTGACCTATACTTGGGACTAAAAAATTATTCGACAACTTTATCATTATTTTAAAAAATATATAATTTCATAAAATAAATTGAAATAATAAATGAAATGAATGTTGTGAACACATAAGTAAATTTTTATTAGTTTGTTTTTATCATACTTAGTTTTAGACAAAAAAATATTACAATATTCATAGACTAATCATCAATGCACCATAAACTTATCTTCAATCCCTTCTTTGTTGTGTCTTAGAAGTGGAAAGTATAGATTCCTCCTCATGAACGTTATCCACAATCATATTGCCCAGATCTTGACCAACCCTTTTTTATTCCTTTGTTTTTGTTATCACTATTGCTTCATTGGTTGCTCTCTTTAAATTTATGATGACTTCTAGGTAAACATGCATTGTTGGTATCCATAATCAAATTCAATATCAAAGTCAATTGTGTCATGACTATCATGCCTCTTCACTTGTCTTACATGAAATTAAAGATTGTATCGCATAAAGATAAGGTTATTGATGTGATGTGTTGTCAACCCCTAACACTTCTCTCTGTGAATGAAAAACATTACATCATTCAGACAAAATGCAAATGATTAACATATGAGAATATTTGGTGTTTTTGACTATAATCTTTCCACCACAAACTTGTAAATATGACATTTTTAACTTTTCAAGTCAACTAGGCTTTCATTTATTAAAGAAATGATGAGATTTCAATAAAATCACTCAACTCTAATTCTATTTATACTTTGTTGATGGGAAATTCTTCTTCAAATGCAGAGACAAAAAAATCTTTCCATTTTTAGTCTTGTAAATATGTAGCTCATCAATAATTATGTCTAGTGGATCCATAAGGGATCATTAATATTGTGTGTGTTTAGGCCATCCATGACCTTTTTATCATCCCTAAATGAATTGAATGAGAAAAACTTGGAGTTCAAGTAGTACACTATTACATGTATATGTTGGTGGAGCTATTTGTTCTATCTCCGATCAATTAGATGCTTAATGGGCTCATATTTATTTTATTTTTTTTCATAAGAATTTATTATACCCTTGTTGGGTATGTCCATGTTCTCATACAAATAAACCATTGGGTCTTTTCCCCCATTAATTGACCGTAGAACTCTAACCAAAGGCTTTGACAACTAAAACAAAATGATGTGTAACAATTATTAAAAAATCAATGATAAATATAAAAATGATAAAAAATTAAATAATAAAATAAATAAATAGTAATTTTTAAAGTCACCTTGATAATTTTATTTTTGGTCTTCACAAACATGATAAAAAAAAGTATTTCACGACCTTTCCCCCTTTGGCCTTCTTACCATAGAGAGACTCTACCCACTATGTGCTCACAAACATTTATTTAAGAGATTTTAGTGAAGCTGCAATGTGGTCACATAAGCTTATTTCCATTGGTGTGCCCTCTCATCAAGCTTAGCACCCAAGAATGATTGTATATATATATTTTATAATATTTCTCCCCTATTCAATCATAATTTACACCCATGCCATATTTGTTGTCTTCATGTAAGATCAATGTAATGAGCTATGCAAAGGCTTCAAAAAAGTGAATCATGCCTCTTCTCGAGGTTTATTCATTGCCACATAAATTGTTTTATTTTCAGTCACAACTTGAACAACATTCTCCACTCATTTCTATGAACACCTCATCCAACATATCACACAACATGTTTATATTTTTAACTTGGTGGGAGATATTAATTGACTTCACGAATACCAATTTTTAACTTGAATTCACTAGAAAGTTAATCAAGTTGTGGTTTATTCTATCTATCCACCAAACAAACAAAATGTTGTAGCACTTTTTATGCAATTTTTTTGGGCTTATCTATAATGATTTGTGTATTTTGTAACATCTTCTAACAATGGATCTCTCAAATCATGAGAAGGGGTCTTTAACCTCTTCCCAATAAAAATTAATGTAACTACTAAATTCTCCTGGTATGAAATTTTTGCCACATTGAATGGAATGTTATTTTAATATACAAAATTAGCTTCAACCACCCTTGCTTCATTACGTAACTCTTAACTCCAAGTTGTACCTTTGAATGAAGGTTGTTCCCCAAGATTATTTTGAGGAACCAAAAAACCATGTCTAGATGAATCCAAATTGTGTCTAATAGATGAGTCCCATCCCCAAACTCCTCTTAGTGAAATAGATGAGACAGAGACTCCTAACTCATCAAAATCAACTTTCACCACTCCCCATTCATCATCGGTGTAAGTACTTTAGCTATCATCTTTTTTCTTTATTTTTATTTCTCATAAGCAACTAGGATAACAACAATCTCTCTTTGAGTCTTAGATGGCACTTTGTTTCACACTTGCACATCATTAATTTGAATTAATTTTGTGGTATTTTAGGTAATCAGTGTCTATATTAATCTTAAATGTAAAATAATTAGACATGATAGATTTATTATCTAATCACAATTACTTGAATAGGTGACATTCTTGAAGTTGAAAAGTTGAAACCTTATAAAACAAACATAATTTTTAAAAAAATCCCTAGAAACTAAAAACGTGGAAGAAGGTAGAAAATAGGGGGAAAGGTGGAAAAGGGGGAGGGAATATTCTTTCCTCTCAAATCTACACTTCAAACCATTTAATGCAACAAATATTAGTACTTATTAACTGTTGACAATTTGACCTACCAAGGCCAAATGCCAACCCCTAAAACTAAAAACTTTTCATGGCATTCACCTAAGCCTCTGTATGGTGCTATCTTGAGTGATGATGTCCCCTAACTACTTATTGAAGTCATTCAAAATTTTTAGAGGTGTTGTTGAGTTTGTTTGTGATCACCATATCTCCTAGATGTCTTGGGTGCTTAGGTGATGTGCTTGATCATCATGATGTCTTTGACTATCAAGTGAAGGGAGTAGGTCTCAGTGTCTTGATGATAGTTTGAAGTGACCTTATGATATAAAATGCCTTGATGGAGATGTATGAGAGGTGGTAGCTGATAACTCACTATGAGTTTCTTTGGTGTGTTTGGTATATTCAAGTATGAGGTTGACTATAATATTTTAAAAGTATGATCAAGATACATAGAAGCCTATTTGGGACCTAAAGAAGACTATAAGGTATTTTTCAGGATATTCATTGACAAATCTCCTTTGTGAAGCCATGTCTATATTGTCTAAAAGGAAGGTTTTGGTTCTAATTTGGAAAAAATTGACCTTAAAAGGCTACTAAAGCATCCATAATATCTATAATCATTATCATGATTATGACATTGCTTTAGTCAAACATTTTATGCTTTGAAAGTGTCCCTTCTACGAGTTTAGAAGGTTGTTTAGCCTTCAAAAGAGATCCCACATGTGGAATTTATCCCCTTTTTCTCTCAAAAGACTTATTACTTGTTTTAATATTCCTTTTGACTTGTGCTCTTCCTCATGTTTCCCTAAAATGGTGGTTCCAAGCTTGAAGTATGGAAAAATATAGGATAAAGAGTATTTTCATGTGTTTCTTGCAAAATGTATAGACTTTTCCGTATAATGGAGGTCAGGAGTTTGAATGTGTATTCATGATAGGTTTTTTATAGAAGATTCATGGCAAAAGGATCTCAAACAGACTCAAAATAAATTCTCACTGAGCTTCTTTGCAACTTGGGAGAGCCCTTCATGTTTTCAGATGGTACGACCATGAGAGAGAATATCAAGATCTAGAATTTTGGGGAGAGGAAGAGACCTTAAAGATATTCCTCCTTTGGGAATTTTTTATTATTTTGGTTCTCTCTCCTTTATGAACCATCCTTAACAAGGTAAGGCACTCATAATGCATTCTTCATTCATGCAGGCTACCAGTTTTAGAAGTTTTCTTCTTTCCTAAGCATGGTGATAGAAAGATGAAAGTTTAGAGATCTTTTCAGAAGTATAATTCACCTTACCATATCATTATATAACCTCATATCACATTTGTGAAGTATATGGATTTGAAGAAGACATACACTACCAATCTGTAGTCTACAAGCAAGTTGAAGATGGTTGTAAATTTCATGGTGGTTTTAGGATGTCAAAACACATTAGGTGACTAAATATAGTGTTTCATTCATGGCAAAGTGTTCTTATTTCAAGTGTATCAAGATTAATAAAATCCTATGATAGCCTTAAAACTACCAACCTATCTTTAAACACTATCACAATCTCAATTTAGTAAATGTTAAGGTAGTTTGATGAATGCTAGGTTTCTTTTTTCACTGTGTATACCTATTTGAGAGCCTTCAAAATGATGTATCTTGTTAAAACATATGCCTATGCTTCTCTAGGGTCCCTTTAGACTATTTTTAGATTGGATTCATGTTTCATTTCCATCCATGTTGGACAGTTATCAATGATGTCATGGTGATGTCATAGAGGTGTCTAAGTGAGTGGATGAAGTGCCTTAATAGTCTAAGTATCAATGACAAAGTATGCAGTGTACTTGTTCAAAGTATGCTTAAATTAGGCTTGATTATTCTTCAGGTTTGACATGGTTAGAGCTGATTAGGTCTAAGTATGGTGATTTGAGTATGTGCAATGGGTCTTGTTAGAGGTCTTCTATGCTTTGAATGTTTATGTGCATGAGTGGTATTCATCTAGTTCTTAATTATGTTCATATAGACATATTTGGCACTATGATAGATAAATCTGAGGAGGTATATTGATGATGTCATATATCACACGTGTGAGGGTTTTAGAATTAGATTGATATATGGTTGGATTATCCTATGTGAAGAAATCATATGGTTAAAGTTTAAGATCATGTCACTTAACGTAACAAAAGTCATGTGGGTGTAAAGTTGGCTTCTTAGACATAAGTCCACTATGTTCCAACACTTAGCTGAATTTTCAAGGGAGATCTAATGGTTCACATTATATTGCTTGAAGATCAATGGTGTGAAATGAATCTAAGCTCAACTATGTTATTTGTCTAAGTTTAAGAAAGAGCTGAGTAACTAGTTTTGTAATGGCATATCTTGCACACATGAATGTTTCAAGAGCTAATCGATATATGGATGAATTCATCTTTGAACAAAGATCATATGGTGAAAATTTGAGATCATGAGATTGATCGAGGTAAAAGATATGCCTATGAAAATTTGGCCTTCTAGGAAGATAAAAATGGTCCCCATACTTAATCACTTTTGCATGACATTAAAGAGCAGGACCAAATAGAGATCCAATGGTTCACATGAGTTTGTATATCTAGATCTACGGTGCATAGTAAGTCAAATGGGTCAAATCATTCAATGCTTAAAATGGGTAAAGACTAAGATCCTTAAAAAAAGATCAATAGAACATGTTTATTCCAAGATGTCAAGATATAGTGAGATGGTGAAAAGTGTTCAAATTCTAATGTAAAGCTAAAGTAAAGATCAAGCTTCTTCTAAGATCTAACGATGTGCGAGAGTTCGTAAAAATAGAGATCAATGGTGTGTATTGATTCAATGTCATTAAAGTGACAATTATTTAATATTGTTAAAAATGGAGCTCCTTACAATAAAATAAATGATGTGTGATTGATATAAGAAGTGAGGACATGAGATGATATCATAGTGTCTTAGTTTTAACTATGACTATTGGCATTTGAAACTTAACGAAGGAAAAACCAATGCTCAGTGTTTGTGCCATAAATTTTGATTCTAAACATATTTAAAGATGAAGTAAAAAAGACAATTTGAAGAGGAATTCATGGTGCATCTAAAGAATTGATTAAGAGGTCTGATTGCATGTACAGACAAAGATATTAAGCTCCAAAGTTGACTGTGTTTGACTATGTCCTGAAAGTAACCCATGAAGATTATTCAAGCTTGTTTTGATGTTATTTTGATATCTCATGATGAATTAACTATTAGGGAGTGTTATATACTTCATGAGGATCATTTGTGTGGTATTTGGAGGTGTGATCAATCTATCTTGAGTATGAATAATGTTTAATAATATGACTTTGTGTTTGTTCATGGTGTTCCTATGTATAATGTCAATGTTTGATTTGAATAAGCTTACATGGAAGAGTGTAATGATGATTGTAATCATTTGAGGATGTCAAAGGGGACATAAGGAGTGGACCCATGTATTTTAAAGTGGTCTTGTGTTCTTGTTTTTCTCAATGAAGTACTAAATGGGTGAATAAGTCTCCATGAGACCTATAAGAGTTACAAGGGTCTAATTGAAAGGCATAACTACTTAAGGGTGACCCATATATGCTATGAATGACCTAAAAAGATTTTTTTGAGCTATGTCTTTGTGTGAGATAAGACTTAAGAGTTAAGGTAAGTCTAATGGATGACCAAGAAGTTGATAATCATGAAGAATCTATATATAGTGAAACCAAAAGAGATGGTTTCTAGGTTTATGTGTGTAGAGTGAGTGTTGAAGTGAAGAAGAGAAGAGAGATAATATACCCAGTGGATTGTTTGATGAGAAGAATAGATTGAGGACTATGTGTATGACCTATAGGTCATATATTTGATGTTAGAATAGTGATCTTATAGTTTGATAATGAGTGAATAATAGATGATGTTTGTGTGAGCTTGGTGGTTGATCTAAGATGCTAATTAGAGTGTGGATTGTGTGCATGACTCCATGGTCATGTTTTTTTTTTTGACATAGTTATTGTAGGTTTGGTTGATGTAAATGAGCTGAGGAGTGAAATGATCCAAAATGTGGTTTTGGATGCATTGTAAGTGTGTGAAGAAGGCTATGTTATTAGAGGTCCATCATCAGGTGTTGAAGACATCAGTTCTAAGGTGGAGATGTTCATTTAAAAGGAGGGTATAAAGGACTGAATATTACTTAGGGGAAATTTCTCCTCATGAAATAGTTGTTTCACTAAAGACCTTTGGTCAAAAGGACTTGATCAAGGTTTTGTGTTAAAAGGACTTGACCATCAGGTGGTTAAAAAGACTTGATCATCTTAGGGGCTGGTGCTCCTTGAGGAACTTTTGTTTCACTAAATTTAGGTCTAAAGGACTTGACCAGTCTTTGGTTTGTAATACCTTATAAGGCAAGTAGTCCAAGTGTTTATAGGCTTGAGAGTGGGTTTTATTCCCCAAGAGGGTTTCCCACATAGATGATGTGTTGTATGTTCTTATTCATGCTTTGGATGAATGTGCTTTCATGTTTATGTTACTAGATCAAGTTGATGTATGATGGAATGGTTTTGAAATTGAACATGTATTGTTGCATACTAATTTAACTCCCATCTTAGTAACTACTTCCAATAATTGGTTTCAGAGTGGGGTCATAGGTTTGAATCCCTTCAGGTAAAACTGAGGGGGAGATTGTTGGATAGGTGTGTAGTGTCTCCCTTAGGGATTCATGACATGGATTAACAACCTCCCATTGATCCTTAACTAGGATGGTAATGGGTTCTTGAACAGGTACACCTTTTGGAAAAAATGGCCATCTCAACTCCTTTAAAGTGGTATCAAAGTTGGTCCTTTGGAGGAAGATTAATAGCTTGAAGGAGATCTTAAGTAGCACAAGATGCTTAAGCAGTTTAGGAAAGAAAATATTGAGTTGAAATCACTGGTCATAATTCTTAAAGAACATATTAGTCATATTGAGACTAGGAGGATTAATTCTATTCCCAAGGATGTTGCACAAGAGATGAAGCTTGAGGAGCTTAATGAACATAATCATAAAATGAGGAAAATGATTAAAGGTCTTGCAACACAAGTAATTTATCTTGAAGGAAGTTTGTTAGGCAAGTCCGAGAGAGATGCAAAGAATTATCAAGAATAGATCAAGTCTATTAAAGTGTGAGCATATAGATTGAAATACATGGCCAACAAGGCCAAAGAGGATGAAGAGAAGATCATTATTCTTGAGGATTAGTTAAGGATTGGAAATGGAAATCTAAAATCAAAATAAGATGAATGTAATTAGCTGAAGGTTGAAATGGAGTAATTGAAGAGTGAGCATGAGCTTGTTATAGTCAAGTTGGATATGCTAGAAGAGAATCATGAGAAGCTTGAGTATGTCAAGGAGAATTCAAGATTTGAAATAAATACAAGAAGGTTTGTTAGAAAACCAAATGCTTCAAGGTATGCTAGTTTATTTCATGGTCATTGGTATACATGTAATAAGTGTGGTCATAGAGCTAAGGACTATAAAAAGAAGTCAGTCAAGTATGGACATTCATGGAGCTATGATAGAAGGATTTTTTGGCCAAAGATTGATCACAATTTAAATCTATCAAAAGGTATGAATGATGTTACTTGTTTTAGTTGTCACAAGATTGGTCATATTACAAGTTTATGCCCAAGTGGAGTTATCAGGTCCTCAAGGTATCTCAAAGGACATGAATCTTTCATTGTACATAAGAAAGGTCATTCTTGGTTATGGAGACCAAAGATTATCAATGCTAAACACACAAGTTAAAAGGTTGATAAGAAAGTTACTTTATAAGAATGTGTTTTACATTAGTCTAAACTCAAATATCAAGTAGGTAAGATGGCTGTAGAAGATGAGAAGAGTCAAACTATGGTATGGAGACTTGAGGTAGTAAAGACTAAGGAGACTAACCCTATTGTGTCCAAGAGTCTTGATGGATTATTTACCAAGGTGGAAAAAGGATTAGAAGTGAAGGGAAATCAAGAGTTTTTGTTTTCAACATTTATCGACAAGTCTGAAGTAGAGAATGTGTCAACTATCCAGATAGAAATGGAAAATCAAAAGTTAGTTCAAGTCAAGCTTAAGGAGAAGACCAAGGTGTTGATTGAGGCTAGTTCTAAGCCTAAGAAGAAGAAGAAGAAGAACTATCAGTATCAAATGACCAAAGAGGAAAATGAATATCAAGAGTTGTTGGCAACTCCTAGTTTCACATTGTTCTAGGACGTTATGGGTTAGGGTGTCTCTATCTATGCTTCAAGGAGACACTTGTCATCAAGAAGAAGCATGGTAGATGCTAGTTGGGTTTTGATTGATGTTGTTTGATGAAGAAGTGTGAAAATAAGGTATGTTTGTGCATTCATATATATATATATATTTGTTGGAAGAAAGAAACTTGTGAAGAATCTCAGTGATCCTAACTTGAGAAAGAGTTAGCTTGTTGATCATGGTTTAGATGCTCTGGTACAAAGGTGAGTTTTAAATATCTATTTGCATATCAATTTTTGGTAGATGTCAGGTGAACCTATAAGTATAAGGCCTTTCTTCTAGGCCTAAGTCCTAGATATTTATAATCCTGTTAAAGGCTTGTTGAATAGTTATGTATGCCATGGAAGTTCACAGTGTTTTGAAGATGAGATGTCTCTATATAAGTATTGACTATGATTGGATAGTATTTGAAGACTTGTTAAAGATGTCATGATCCAAGTGAAGCATGGAGTTAGGGGGAACATATGTGAGATGCTCCTATCATGATAGAAAAGTGAATATGTTTGATATAGTTGTGAATTTAAGAAGGTTGATATGATGACTTAATCAAACCAAGTCATGTGTTTTGACAAGGTACTAAATCTTCATGCATGAGCAAAGAGAGCTTGTGAGTTCTGTAAGAAGATAGGTCCAAGGATCAAGAAGGCTCAAGAGTAAAAGAGATTGTTATAGGTTTTTGTCTTTTAGTTTCATGGTTTTATTCAAGATTTGGAGTAGGTATGTTTAGGTGGAAGATATGATGTGGTGATGTCGTGGTATGTTGTTAGCTGTGTATGCTTAGTCTGCAAGATCAGATTGAAGGTTTCTAGGTGGAAAAGGAGGATTTATGAAGTTATAAAGATGATATTTTTACATATAAAGGTATATTAACCTTATTATAGCATGATCCAGGTGTTTTTGTGGTTTGAAGATATGTTGAAGTCAAATTGGAGACTTTTGAGTGCTCTCATTTTTTTCAATTTTTGGCTTAAGGGCAAACAAGCCTAAAATGGATTAGAGGATGTATGGGTTCATAAAGGTTTGGAAGATCAATTTTTTTTTCAAAAGTGTGTAATGGTTGTCTCTAGGTATGAAAGAATTTGTAGAGGTGGGAATTGACCAGAAGGAGGTTTGCTGACTCTATTTATTTTGAGATTCTAGGGTTTTGTGCTATGCTAGAAAGGTGTTTTCCTTATGAATTGAGGTCTAAGGATTCTTGATAGGTTGAATGGGATAAATGGGTTGTAAAATAAATATTCATAGAGATATGAAGGTTTATGGTTTTCAAATTATTATTGTTTCTGTCAAGATGGAGGCCTAATTGGCTAGTAAGTTTGTGAAGGAAGTATGTTACATAGGATGAGATAAGTGAGGAAAATTGGTGTGCTTGAGGTGGCATATGAGAGTGATCTATATATGAATATTTAGGTCTTGAATGTGTGTCTATTTAAAGTTGTGGGCTCTATAAGTTCTATGTAGAGCTACAAGGAAACTAGATAGGCCTAGTGTGAAGAAGAGTGATTTTTGATAAATTTCTCCAAAATAGCAAGGCATGAGTATTTTAAGGTGAGTTACTAGGTTGGTTTAGATATTTTTCTCTATTTAGTGAGTGGAATGAAGTTCTGTTAGTATTTCTTGAGGTGGCTTGAGAGAGAAGGCTAGCAAGCCTACATGATGGTTCTTCATGGTGTGTGGAGATCTAAAGATGATTACGAGGTTAAATTGCTCAAAAATCTTAGGGGGAGTGCCTATCAAATATTTCTTGGTAAGTTCAATTAGATTTAAATGTTTTTGTGTGTTCTTTCTTCATTGGTTGTAGTGCTTGGTTGAAGAGAGTGTTGGCATAAAGCAAGAGGAAGTTGTCAAGGCAAGAAGAAGTAGGATCAAGGTAAGGGGGAGTTTGTACTATCTTAGTATTTTCATTTCATCAAGATTATATTTCAAAGGGGGAGAAAGTTCTTATTTTGAGAGTGCTTGAAGAGAGAGAAGGAAGGTGAGTTGTTTGATGGGTGTTGACATCAATGACAAAGGGGGAAATTATTGGATAGTTTTCAATGATGTCATGGAGGTGTCTAGGTGACTGTATGAAGTGCCTTGATAGTCTAAGTATCAATGGTAAAGTGTGCAGTGTGCTTGTTCAAAGTATGCTTGAAGTAGGCTTGATTGTTCTTCAGGTTTGACATGGTCAGAGATGATTAGGGTTGAGTATGGTGATTAGAGGATGTGAAAGGGGTACTATAAGAGGTCTTATATGCTTTGAATGTTTTTTTTCATGGTTGGAATTCATTTTGTTCTTCATTATGTTCATCTAGACATAGTTGGCTCAGTGATAGATAAATCTGAGGAGGCATATTGATGACATCATATCTCACATGTGTGCGGGTTTCAAAAGTATATTGATATACGGTTGGATTATCCTATGTGAGGTCATATGTAAATTTTTTAGATCATGTGACTAAGCACAACAAAATTCATGTGGGTGCAAAGTTGGATTCTCAAACATAAGTCCCCTAAGTTCTAACACCTAGCCAAATTTACAAAGGATAACTAATGGTCTACATTTCATCACATTAAATGTTGATGGTGTGAAATGAATTTGAGCTGAACTATGTTATTTGTCTAATTTCAAGAAAGAGTTGAGTAAGTCATTTTGTAATGGAATATATTGCACATACAAAGGTTTTAGAAGCTATTTGATATATGGATGATTTCCTTTTTGAATGAATATTATATGGTTCAAATTTGAGATTGTGAGAATGATCGAGGCAAAATATATGTCTATGTAAAGTTGGAATTATAAGTAGATAGCAATGGTCCCCATACTTAGTAACTTTTGAATGATTTTAAAGATAATAATCATATAGAGATCCAATGGTTCGTGGGAGTTCATACATCTAGATCTATGTTGTGTAGTAAGTCAAATGGGTCAAAGTGTTAAATGCTTAAAATGGATAAAGACTGAGATCCTTATAAAAATACCAATGGACCATGTTTATTCCAAGATTTCAGGATACAACAAGATGGTGATAAGTATGAAAAGTTTAATTTAAAACTAAGGTAAAGATCAAGCTTCTTCTAAAATCTAATGGTGAGCAAGTGTTCATACAAATAGAGATCAATGGTGCGTATTGAGTCTATATGATCAAAGTGATAGCTATTTAGCATTGTTAAAAACCAAGATCTTTATAATAATATTGATGGTGCATGATTGATCTAAGTAGTGAGGACACGAGATGATAACATAGTGTTCGAGGTTTAATTGTGACCATTAGCATTTGAAAATTAACAAAGGAAAAACTAGTGCTCAGTGTTTGTGCCATAACTTTTGATTCAAGACAAATTTGAAGATGAAGTAAAAATTCAAAGTTGAATAGTAATCCATGGCACATCCATCACATGTGATTAGGAGGTTTGAATGCATGTACAAGAAAGTATATTAAGCTCTAAAGTTGATTTTGTGTTTGACTGTGTCTTGCAAGTGACCCAAAAAGATTGTTCAAGTTTATTTTGATGTTGTTCGATATCTCATGATAAATTAGCTATTGGGGAGTGTTGTATACTTCATGAGGATAATCTATGTGGTATTTAGAGGTGTGATCAATCTATATTGAGTGTGAAAAATGCTTAAGAATTTGACTGTGTGTTTGTTCATGGCTTTCCTATATACAAGGTCAATGTTTGATTTGACTGAGCTTACATAGAAGAGTGTAATGATGACTGTAATCATTTAAGGATGTCTAATGGGTCATAAAGAGTGGACCCATGTATTTTAAAGTGGTCCTATGTTTTTTTTTTGCTCGATGAAGTGATAAATGGGTGAATAGGTATCCATGAGACCTATAAGAGGTACAAGGACCTAATTAAAAAGTATAGCTGCTTAAGGGTGACCCATAGATGTTATGGTTGACATAATTATTTTTTGAGCTATGTATTTGTGTGAG